>APFE031448353.1:0-10830 GCA_000404065.3 Pinus taeda | reverse complement strand
TTAATTCACAGCTTCTGGTAGTTGTTCCGACAATGTTCATTTCCCTGCACTCTTCATGTCTACACTCTTCATGTCAAAAATGGCAGATATTAAAGTTCCGATTGATAGAGAAATTATTTATTAATCAACTAGAAAATTTGTTATTAGAAATTGGTTTTTCATGAATGTTTAAACGTATTCTAATCATCAGTCATTTGCATTGAATGTCTGTCAATTCAGTACCGTGATTAAGCAAAGTTGAAACAAACGGGTTTTACTATTATTTTTATTTATTTATTTTTAATTTTTTTCTTCAATCTGAGTGAGCTTATAGGAATTTTATTTATTACTTGAAATAATTCTGATAATATTTAGGAAATTTATTCATTGCTTGAAACAATTTTGTATTTAATGCTATGTAAGACTATTAATTCTCACGGTTTTAGGAATTTTATTTATTGCTTGAAATAATTTTGTATTAAATGATATGTAGGATTATTAAATTTTTCATAGAATTTTGTCATAACTTCAAACATTTCTCATACTAGCACTATCACCTCTAATATATGAGTTATAAACCATTTGTCTATTAAAAGTTTTTTCAACTCATGTACTTCACAAGTTTTTAGCCCTTGATGTTGCCACTTTGCATTATGCATGAAAGGCCTTTTTAACCATGGTCCTCAATAAAATTTTGAGTTTTGGAGCCTAGGTTTGTGAGAATTTATGGTTTTTCTTTTAGTGAGTGATCTTATAACTTTTAGGAATTTTATTTCTTGTTTGAACTAATTTTGCATTAAATTAGAATCTTAAGTATTAATAAGGATATTCTCATAATATTTAAAAATTTTAATAGCTTCCAAACAGTTACCTTATTCACATTATCACTGCTAATACATGATTGACCTGATTATTAATAGTTTTTTGAAACTCATGTACTTCACAAGTTTTTAGTCCTTGATGTTTCCACTTTGCTTTATACATGGAGGCTTCTTTAATCATGGCAGTAATCAAAATTTTGGTTTTTTGACTTCATGTTTGTGAGAATCTATGGTTTTTGCCATGGTATTCATTTTGAAAATTCCAATCAACTATGTCTTTAGAAACCACCACTTCTTTCATTGTTCAGTGGTCCCTAATAAATGGTATCAAAGCTTAGGAAGAAATGAGATAGTTGATGATGATTTGAACCAAGACTCCAAATAAATTTGTTTAGTGACCATAGAGATCACAAACAATTGTGTCTTTAAACACCATCCCTTCTATCATTTTGTAATCCTAACAATTATGTGACCAAGGGAATTCTTCAATAGAAAACTAGTCTTAGTGAAACCTCTTACTTTCTCTAACAACAATATAGATTTTATGTTTAGGAGCCTATTGCTATTAGAGGCCAAGGACTAGGAATTGTTCCACTAATTAACCCCTAATTCAGGGTTGAATCCAATTTTTGTGGACACAAACATGCTTAAATTACTCATTCTAGAGTTGTCACCCTTTAAGGTTTGTTCAAGCTCCTAAGCATCTCCACCTTCATTCAAGCTTTCCATGAAACTTATGTCTGTAGGATATTAATATAGAACTATAATGCATGATATAAGAAGGTAACATTAATCTTAGGAAAAACTAAAATACATTGACAAGTATGTGGGATTTAATCTATCCCACCATTCTACTAATTCAAATTCATGTTGCATCATAGGCTCCCAAAATCAACCTAAAGGCCTCATTCTTACTAGACTTGATGGCCTAAAGATTGACTCAAAACTACATTAGTGTTAGGTCTCTATAGAACTAGTGTGGCTAGGTAAAATTAGAGACAAGCTAAAGACACTAGCTCAAAATAATCCATTTTCATCATTGTTCAAGATGGAGAGCCATAATTGGCCCACCTTGATCATTAAATCCAAGTAGAGGATGATGGAAAAAGTAATGGACATGACCTTCTATATGTTCCATTCTACCTTCAAGGTTCACTAATTTGTTATGGATTAGTTTTTGACCTCTCAGTGGATGCCATCATGCACAAAATCCACCATTGGTTCTTTTCGAGATAGTTCATGAACCTTATAGCTTAGTTCCTACTTTTGTTCTTGTCATGAGCCAATTGCTCTAAAAGGAAAAGGCATCCCAACTCTACTTGGATGCATCATCATGAGTCATGTATCAAAGGGAAAAGGAATCTCAACTATAGGTGGATACATCATCATGAGTCATCATCATGAGTCATTTTCACTGAGTGTGTAAATTCACTAGTGTGATTAAGAAAAATTGAATTAGACATGATTTGTCTCATTTACTAGTGCTACTAATCTTTAAGCAATTTTTTTTTGTTGATTTTTCTTATAATATTTAGGAATTTTATTTATTGCTTGAAATAAGTTTCTATTAAATACTATGTAGGACTATTAATAAATATATTCTTATAATGTTTAACTCTCTTTTACTGACTTCAAACATTTCTCATACAACCACTATCATCTCTAGTACATTAGTGCCAAACTACCTGTCTATTAACAATTTTTCCAACTCATGTACTTCACAAGCTTTAGCCCTTTATGTTGCCACTATGCATTATGCATGAAAGGCCTATTTAACCATGGCTTTGAGTAAAATTTTGGGTTTTGGACTATAGGTTGTCAGAATTTATGGTTTTTCTTTTGGTGAGTGATCGTATAAATCTTATAAATCTTAGGAATTTTATTTATTTCTTGAAATAATTCTCTATTAAATGTTAACCTTAAGTATTAATAAGGATATTCTGAGAATATTTAAATTTCTTAATAAGTTCAAACTTTTATCATATTAGCATTGTCACTACTAATATATGATTGACATGTCTCTTAACAATTTTTTGAAACCCATGTACTTCAAAAGGTTTTAGTCCTTGATGTTGCTACATTGCATTATACATCAAGGATTTCTTTAATCATGGTAGTGAAGAAAATTTTGGTTTTAGGTTTGTGAGAATGTATGTTTTTTCAAAGAAATTCATGTTGAAAATGATTATTTAAAGGTTTAAAAACTACTAATAAATTTATCCTCCACTGAGATCTTAATCATGGGTGTCATTAGACACCACCACTTATCTTAGTTTTTTTTTGTTCTCAATGAGATGGTTGATCAATGATTGGGACTAAAGCACAAAATAAATATGTTTAGTGAACATTGAGATCCCAGACACAATTGTGTCTTTAAACACCATCACTTATATCATTTTGTAATCCTAACAATTATGTAACCAAAATATTTCTTGAATAGAAAACATGCTTTAGTCTAGAATCTTACATTCTCTAACAACAATATAGATTTTTTTGTTTAGGAGCTTATTTCTATTAGAAGCTAAGATCCACACACTATTCCACCAATTAAACCTTTCTTTAGGGCTAAGTGCAATTTCAATGGACACATACATGCTTACAAGTTTTCCATGAAACTTGTGTGGCTAGAATAATAATATAGAACTGTAATTTTTTATATAAGGGAATATTATGCTTAGGAACAACCAAATACATTGACAAGTATGTTGGATTTATTTTTGTAAATAAAAATTGTCTCTTAATTCACGTTCATGTTACATTGTGATCGGCTCCATAAAAAAAACATAAAGGCCTCATTCTTATTAGACTTCATGGCCTAAAGATGGAAACAAATCCACATTACAAATAAGCTAATGACACTCTAAAGCCATTTTCTCATAACCCAATATAACCAAAATATCCCACTTAGCTAAAAAAATCCATTTTCACGATTAATGTTCAAGATGGAGAGCGAGAATTGGCCCACCTTGCTCATTAACTCTAGGCAGAGGCTGATGGAAAGCCTCATGGACGTGACCTTCTATATGTTCCATTCTACCTTCAAAATTCACTAGTTTGGATTGTTTTTGACCTCTGGGTGGATGCCATCATGCCCAAAATCCACACTTGGTTCTATTGGAGATAGTTCATGACCCTTATAGCTTATTTCCTATCATTGCGCTTGTCAAGAGCTAGTTGTTGTGAATAAATTGTAATTTACTCCCATGCTATGTGTCAAAGAGAAAAAGGCATCTTGACTCTACTTGGATACATCATCATGATTCATTGGCACTGAGTGTGTCAATTCAGTAGTGTGATTAAGTAAAGTTGAAGTAGACAGGCTTTGTCTCATTTCGCTTTACTAGTGCTATTAATCTTTAGCATTTTACTTTCTTTAAGAATTTTATTTATTGCTTGAAATTTTTTTCTATTAAATGCTATTTAGAACTATTAATAAGGATATTATGAGAATGTTTAACTCATTTTTTCTAACTTCAAACATTTATGGTATTAGCACTATCGCCTCTAACACTTGAGTGTGATAAATTAAGTGTCTATTAATAGTTTTTCAAATTATGTACTTCACAAGTTTTTAGCTCTTGATGCTTCCACTTTGCATTATGCATGAAAGTCCTTTTTAACCATGGTGGTGAACATTTTTTTTGGTTTTGGATTATAGGTTTGTGAGAATTTATGGTTTTTCTTTTCTTGAGTGATCTTATAAATAAACTTTAGGAATTTTATTTCTTTCTTGAAATAAGTTTCCATTAAATGCTATTCATAAGTATTAATAAGGATATTCTCAGAATATTTTAATTTTTTTATAACTTCAAACAACAACCATATTAACAATATCAGTACTATAAATGTCTCATCTGCCTGTACTTCACAAGGTTTTAGTTCTTATGTTGCTACTTTGCATTATACATCAAGGGCTTCTTTAATCATGGTAGTGAACAAAATTTTGGTTTTTGGACATCAGGTTTGTGGGATTGTTCAAGATTTTCATCCTTGTTCAAGATGGAGAACTAAAATTGGCCCACCTTGTTCATTAAGTGGAGGAAGAGGATGATGGAAAGAAACATGGATATGAATTTCTATATGCTCCTTCTACCTTGAAAGTTCATTAAACTGTCATGGATTCATTTTCGACCTCTTAGTGGATGCTATGATTCACAAAATCCACCATTGGTTTTGTTGGAGATTGTTCAGAAATCTTATAGCCTAGTTCCTATCCTTGTGCTTGTCCTCAGAAACATTCTCTTAAAAAATTGTAATTTTCAAAAGGCTCTCATCCTATGTATCAAAGGGAGAAGGCATCCCTACTATACATAGAGGGCTAAACACTAGTGATTTGCACTAAGAGTGTGAATTTAGAAGTTTCATTAAGACAAGTTTAAATAGACACACTTTGTCTCATTTCTCTCTAAGAATTATTTTTTTTTGCTCAATGCTCTTATAACTTTACTGATTTTATTTATTGCTTGACTTAATTTTGTACTAAATGCAATGTAGGAGTATTAATAATGATAATATCACAATCTTGAACTCTTTTTTAATAACTTCAAACATTTCTCATATTAACACTATCACCTCTATTACATGAGTGATAAACTAAGTGTTTATTATTAACAATTTTTACACTCATGTATGTCACACTTTTTTAGTAGATGATGTTGCCACTTTGAATTATGCATGAAAGGCCCTTTTAACCATGGTGGTGAACAAAATTTTTGGTTTTGGCTTATAGGTTTATGTGAATTTATTGTTTTTTCTTTGTGAGTGATCTTATAACTTTTAAGAATTTTATTTCTCTCTTGAAATAATTTTTCTTTAAATGTTATTCATAAGTATTAATAAGGATATTCTCAGAATATTTAAATTTTTTAATAACTTCAAACAGTTACTCGTTTAGCAAAGTGATAGTAATATATGATTGACTTGTCTATTAATTTTTTTTTTGGAAACTCATGTACTTCACAAGTTTTTGGTCCTTGATAGTATCATTTTTCATTATAGATCAAGGGCTTCTTTAATCATGGTAGTGAACGGAATTTTGGTTTGTGAGAATGTATGGTTTTTCCCATTGTATTCATGTTTAAAGTCACTATTTAAATGCGTAAAAGCAAGAGATAAATGTATGGTCCATTCTGATCCCAATCATGGGTGTCTTTAAACACCACCACTTTTCTTAGTGTTTTGTGGTCCCTAAGAACTGGTATCAAAGATAAGAAAAAAATGAGATGGTTGATGAATGGTTGACACAAAAACACCAAATAAATTTGTTTAGTGGCAATTTATATAAGTAAAGATTATAAGGCCAGATTAGGTTTAGGAGCCTATTGCTATTAGAGGCCAAGGGCCACACATTGTTCCACCAATTAAGCTTTAATTTTGGGCTTAGCGCTTGGATGGACAAGGACATGCTTAACCCTACTCATCCTAGAATTATCACCCTTTAAGGTTTGTTCAAGCTCCTAAGCATCTTCACATTCATTCAAGTTTGACATGAAACTAGTGAACATGATTCTTAGGAACAACTAAATTACATTCACAAGTATGTTGGATTTACTTTCCATCGCCCTTATTTTTTGTAAATCAAAACATTCTTTTAATTTAAGTTGATGTTGCACTCTAATAGGATCCATAAAACAAACCCAAAGACCTCATTCTTATTCGAAGCCCAAAGATGAAAACCAAACCACCTTACACAAAAGCTAATGGCACTAGAAATCCATATTCTAATAACCCGGTCTAACCAAAAGATCCCAAGTAGCTCAAAAGAGTCCATTTTCATCAATGTTCCAGATGGAGAGAACCAATTGGCCCACCTTCATTAAATAGAGGCAAAGGATGATGGAAAGCCTAATGGTCATGACCTTCTATATTCTCCATTCTATGTTCAAGGTTTACTAATTGGTCATGGATTAGTTTTTGACCTTTGAGTGGATTCCATCATGCACAAAATCCACCATTGGTTATGTTGGAGATTGTTCATGAACATTATAGCTGCATTCCTACCCTTGTGCTTTTCCCTAGCGATTTTCTCTTAAAAAATTTGTAATTTGTTGAAATATCTCATCCTATGTATAAACTCGAAAAGGAATATCTACTCTACCTCATACATCATCATGAGTCCTTTGCACTCAATGCGTCAATTCAGTAGTGTGATTAAGGAAAGTTTAAATATGCATGCTTTGTCTCATTTCTTGGCTTTACTTTGCTTAGTGCTCTTATAATTTTTAGGAATTTTATTTATTTCTTTAAATAATTTTATATTAAATGCTATGTAGGACTATTAATAAGGATATTCTCAGAATGTTTAACTCTTTTTTAATAATTTCAAACATTTCTCATATTAGAACTATGACATCTATTACATGAGTGGTAAACTAAGTGTCTATTAACACTTTTTTCAACTCATGTAGTGCAAAAGTTTTTCTCCCATGATGTTGCCACTTTTCATAATGCATGAAAGGCCTTTTTAACCAAGGTGGTAAATACAACTTTGGGTTTTTGACTATAGATTTATGAAAATTTATGCTTTTTATTTTGGTGAGTGATCTTATAACTTTTAGATATTTTATTTCTTTCTTGAAATAATTTTAGATTAAATGATATTCATACGTATCAATAAGTATATTTTATGAATATTTAAAACTTTTAATAACTTCAAACATTTACCATATTAGAACTATCAATACTACTACAAGACAACTTTAAACATTTACCATATTAGCACTATCACTGCTAATACAGGATTGAGCTCTCTATTAAGAGTTTTTTTAAACTCATGTACTTCACATGTTTTTATTCCTTGATGTTGCCACTTTGCATTATACATCAAGGGCTTCTTTAACCATGGTAGTGAACAAAATTTTAGTCTTTTTCTTGTTTGTCAGAATGGATGGTTTTTCCCATGATATTCATGTTGAAAATCACTATATAAAGGCAGAAAAACTACTAATAAGTTTAGCCCCCATTGGAATCCTAATCATGGGTCTCTTTAGACACTAGCACTAGCACTTCTATTGGCGTTTTATGGTCCCTAATAACTAGTATCAAAGCTTAGGATAAAATGAGTTGGTTGATGAATGATTGGGACCAAAACACCAAATAAATTTGTTTAATGACCATTGAGATCCCACACAACTCTGTCTTAAACACCATAGTTTCTATCGTTTTGTAATCCTAAAAATTATGTAACCAAGAAAATCCTTCAATAGAAAACTAGCTTTCGTGAATATTTTTACATTCTCTAACAACAATATAGATTCTATTTTTAGGAGCCTATTGTTATTAGAGGCCAAGATCCACTCATTGTTCCACCAATTAACTCTTAATTCAAGGTTGTTTGCAATTTCCATGGACACATACATGCTTAAGCCCACTAATTCTATAGATCTCACCCTTTTAGGTTTGTTCAAGCTCCTAAGCATCTCCACCTTCATTCAAGTCTTCCATGAAACTTGTGTGGTTAGGAGATTAATATAGAACGATAATTTTTGATATAAGAAGGTAAAATTATTCTTAGGAACAAATGAAAAACATTGACATATATGTTGGATTTATTTATGTAAATCAATTTTTTTTATTAATTCACATTCATGTTACATAGTGATAGGCTCCATAAAACAAACCTAAAGGTGTCATTCTTATTAAACTTCATTGCCCAAAGATGGAAACAAAACCACATTACAAACAAGCTAATGACACTCCAAAGCCATATTATGATAACCCCATATACCCAAAAAAATCCCAAGTAACTCAAAACGATCCATTTTCATGATTTTTCAAGATGGAGAGGTACTATTAATGCCACCCAGAGGATGATGGAAGCCTCATGGACATGACCTTAGATATGCTCCATTCTATGTTAAATATTCACTAATGTGTCATGGATTCATCTTTGACCTATTAGTGGATGCCATCCTGCACAAAATCCAGCATTGGTTGTGTTGGATATGGTTCATGAACCTTATAGCTTCATTCCTATCCTAGTGCTTGTGCTAAACTAGTTGCTCTAAAAAAAATTTAATTTGATGAAGGCTCTCATCCTACGTGTCAAAGGGAAAAGACATCTATACTCTACCTAGATACATCATGGTGAGTCATTTTCACTGAGTGCATCAATTCATTAGTGCGATTAAGAAAACTTGAAATAGACACTCTTTTTCTCATTTATGGGATTTATGAGTACTACTAATCTTTAGGCATTTTATATTTTTTTTATGAGTGGTCTTATAATCTTTAGAAATTTTATTTATTGCTTGAAATAATTTTCTATTAAATGCTATGTAGGACTTTTAATAAGGATATCCTTAAAATGTTAAACTCTTTTTTAATAACTTCAAACAATTCTCATATAAGCACTATCACCTCTAATACACGACTCATAAACTACCTATCTATTCAAAGTTTTTTCAAGTCATTTACTTCACATGTTTTTAGCTCTTGATGTTGCCCCTTTTCATTATGCATGAACAAACTTTTTAATCATGGTGGTGAATAGAATTTTGGGTTTTGGACTATAGGTTTGTGATAATTTATGTTTTTTCTTTTGACCATTGATCTTATAACTTTTAGGAATTTTATTTATTTCTTCATATAATTTTCCATTAAATGCTATTCATAAGTATTGATAAGAATATTCTCACAATATTTAAATTTTTTAATAACTTCAAACATTTACCATATTAGCACTATTGCTACTAATAGATGATTGACCTATCTCTTAACATTCTTTTGAACCTCATGTCCTTCACAAGGTTTTAGTCCTTGAACTTGTTACTTTACATTATACATGAAGGGCTTCCTTAATCATGGTAGTGAACAAAATTTTGGTTTTTGGACTTGAGGTTTTTGATAATGTATGTTTTTTAGAGTGACATTCACTTTTAAAATCAATTTTAAAGCCAGAAAAACAACTGATATATTTATCCTCCATTGGGATCCAAATCATGGGTGTCTTTAGGCACCATCACTTATCTTATTGTGTTGTGTTTTGGTATCAAAGATCATGAAAACATGAGATGGTTTATAAATGATTGAGATGGTTTATGAGATCCTATACAACTGTGTCTTTAAACACCATCACTTCTATCATTTTGTAATCATAAAAATTATGTAACCAAGAAAATTCTTGAATAGAAAACTTTCTTTAGTGAAGATTCTTACATTCTCTAACAACAATATATATTTTATGTTTAGGAGCCTATTACTATTAGAGGCCAAGTGCTAGGCATTGTTCCACCAATTAACCCTCAATTCAAGGAGGAGTGCAATTTCCATGGACACAAACATGCTTAAACCTGCTCATACTAGACACCCTTTAGGGTTTGTTCAAGCTCCTAAGAATCTCCACCTTCATTTAGGTTTTCCATGAAACTTGTGTCGCTACGAGATTAATATAGAATTGTAATGTTTGATATAACAAGAGAACATTATTCTTAGGAAAAACATAAATACATTGACAAGTATGTTGGATTTACTTTCCTTTCTGTAAATCAAAATCTTCTATTAATTCAAAATCATGTTACATGGCTATAGGCTCCATAAAATAAACCTAAAGGCCTAATTCTTATTAGACATGGCCCAAACATGTAAACAAAACCACATTACAAACAAGCTAATGACACCAAAAAGCCATATTATGATAGTCTAATATAACAAAAATATCCCAATTAGCTCAAAACAATCCACTTTCATCATTTTTCAAGATGGAGAGTGAGAAATGGCCCACCTTGCTCGTTAACTCGAGGAAGAGGATCATGGAAGGCCTCATGGACATGACCTTCTATATGCTCCTTCTAACTCCAAGGTTCACTAATGTGTCATGGATTTGTTTTTTACCTCTTAGTGGATGGAATCATGCGCAAAATCGACCACTAGTTCTATTGGATATGGTTAATGAACCTTATAACTTCATTCCTATACTTGTGCTTGTGGGAAGCTAGTTGCTCTAAAAAAATTGTAATTTGATAAAGCCTCTCATTCTATGTATGAAAGGGAAAAGATAAATATACTCGAACTAGATACATGAGTCTGAGTC
>APFE031448348.1:0-14484 GCA_000404065.3 Pinus taeda | reverse complement strand
GGAACAAGCTGCTGACATTTTCACCAAACCACTGCCCAGGGAAACTTTTGAATATCTCAGACAGAAGCTGGGAGTTGTTGATGTATCATCTTGCTGTTAAATCTTATCAGTTTCAAAGAAAATGGGTGTACGCGTGTTGGATAAAGGGTATCCTTGTACATACGCCGGTCTGTACAGAGAAAGTAGCGTACATGGAGGCTTGATGGATATCAGAAGGAGCAGGCTCTGGTTGAAGATATTCTGATGTGGGTCTGACAGAGACCATTCGGCACAGGTTCAGGGGGAGAAGATAATCTTCTAATTATGCATTGTTGGCATTATTTTAGAAGCTTTTGGTTCTAGTTCATAGCTTTTGTTGACTTCAGGTGGAACAAAGGGAGAAGGTGAACAGAAGGAAATCTTGGTTGTTGTTCTGAAATATGTTTGTCAGTTGCTGCTACTATCAGTTGCTAATGACTTTTATAAGTCATGTTTTCAAATATTCATCTCTATGTCATGTATCTCTTTCTTATATGATGTCAAGGTCATGTAACGGCCTATATTGGTTTCCCCACTATGCCTGGGATGATGAAGTAATGTATTTGGTCATCATATGTAAATTTCTGATGTATTCCACTCGGTTGGATGGATGATCCCCACTTGGTTGGGTGATGGATGTATGTACTAAGTCTTTTGGTGATAGGAAGGTCTTGTATTGTTGCATAAGTCTTGGTTATTCTTAAAGAACATCTTTTTGCAGATCTTGCCTACAGTCAGGGGCAGCATGGTTAGCACAGCAGGAGAGATATTTCAGCATGTACTCAGGGGGAACACAACCCTTTGCCCTTGATGACAAAGGGGGAGAATGATCTTGGATCTTGGTGTTGCCATCAAGTCCAAAGGGGGAGATTGTTGGCATTATGGCACAGGTTTGGGGCTATGGCACAGGTGTTGTCCTTGATGGCAACATTCTTTGGTAACAGATCTCAGTTTAGGCACTCAGAAAGTAGAAAAAGTCATATACGCAGGTTCATCTAGACTAAGGTGCGTATACACGTGGGTTATACATTACAAAAGCGCGTATATGTTGGTGATCATCCGTTTGGTCCATGGCAGTTAGATCTTGGAACTTGAACCTATGTTTTGGACCATGGCGTCTTGTCATATCTGTCGATCCCTAGTTTTGGGTTCATGGTATTGAAATGTTATGGTTTTGGACCATGGTATTGGGGAATGCCTAAGACTATAAAAGAGGAAGGAGATCTTGTGACAAATTACCATCTGAATTATGATTGAAGATCTGACAAAGTGCTAGAGCTGGTATATTGGGTGGTGATGCAGATCTGGATCTGAAGGAAGGAGGAACCTTAGCGCAAAAAGGAAGGATAAGTTATATTCATGGGTCATAATCTTTAATTCTGAATGATAGTATCTTTGTATGATTTTGATCTACTAGATGTGGCGCTTGTCTGATCTATAAGTCTGATAATCTGGGTTAATTAGTGTTTGAATATATGGAAGAGCGTGTTGTCTTTTATAGATTTGTACGCAGGTTTAGTAAAGCGAGGGCACGTATACACACAGTTTAGGTGAAGTAAAGGCGCGTATACGCAGGTTGTTCCATACACAGAAGCGTATGCACGCAAGTTGCAGACTGTTGAAATTGCGTATATGCTTTAAGTTATGATCTAGCTGTTTTTGCTTATTGCTGCTGTGTTCTGGGTTCTGTTGTGTGGTTTCTGGTACTATGTTTGGGTACAACTGGCAGAGAAGTATCTACTTAACTTTAGATCTAGTTGGTGAAAAGGAGTTTGGTTGATGAAGATTTTCTTGATAACTGTTTGATGTTCATGGATCCAGTCTGAAAATTGATGAAACGTGGTCCCTGGAAGAAAGAGAAGGTTGTAGCTTTTTGTAGGCCAGCACCTACGTACTAGTATCTTGGCTAGTGTAAAAGCTAAGGGGGTTGTAGCTCCCTTTCAGGAGAGCTGGAAAACGAGAGAGAGTTGTAGCTCTCTCCAGGTTGCAGCCTGCGTACTGGTAAAGGAATGCACCAATACATTGTAAACAGAAGTTTCTAATTTAAGGAAAGATAGAGACGAATTGCAGCAGGTGGTTTTCACCCACATTGGGTTTCCCCCTTATATCTGGTGTTCTTGTGTGTGATTGTCTTTTTGCTCTGTTTTACTATCGATGGTTACTGGTTATTTGATGCTACATCTCAGATTAACAAACATCATCTAAAGTTCAAGTAAATTAAAAGTTTGCTCTGTGTACACTAGTTTACTTCTGAATAGTTGCATATATACGCGGGTTGAATTGACTGAAGTAGCGTATAAAATTTGTTTTTTTTTAAAAAGGATTATTTGACTTGATAATACTGATTCACCCGCCCTCTCAGTATTATTTTCAACAGAAGTCCCATCTCGGGTTTGGATTTTGCATCATTAATGAAAGGTGATATCTCCTGGTATTTCTATGAGTATTATGATGGATTATATGTGGTGTATATGGCTGTGATTTTATTGATATTTGTGTCCCTACTGTGTTGGTTATGTATGTATTTTATGATAGTGGTTATGTATCATCATGTTCTTACTTGTTATTGAATGAAAAATATATATATATGACCTAATGGATGAAACAATAGATAATGTAATAAGGAGACAATGCTTCCTAGTGAATCTCAGATAAGTATGAGATCCCTATGCTCAGATCTATTATTTACATCTCTAGGTTACATATTTACTAGGAGTTTGAAAAAATGTCTGTCATGGTTAGGCTTGTTTAGGTCAATCCCTTGATCAAGTTTTCTGTAGAGGCTTTGCCTTGGTGTCATTTAATTTCTTGGAGAGTCTCATCAAGTTTTATGCATTGGTTTGGAGGTTATACCTGAAAAAGTAGCTTAAATCTCGTAGTCTCTGGCATAGAGTTGGTTGAGAGAGACTGTAGTCTCTCCCTTGCAGGCACTATGGGAGTGACTATAGGTTTACAGTCACATGCATGCGTTGTCATGGGAGAGACTCTGGGTATAATTCATTGAAATGCTAGTTTAACTCAGGGGTTAGGCACCTGGAGTGGTGGATTAGCTCTTGGGGGTCCTGAAGCACCTGAGGGAGGTCTATAAGGTATTTTTTTGTCAATTCCACTTCCTTAATGTCACATAGGAGGTCGAATCCAACCAAAGTAACCTCTTGTCGCATGCTTACCCCGACTGGATGGTTGCTTGGGTAGATGTGGGAGGAGGGTGTTACATTTATTATGCAATGTTGTTTTACCTACAGGAAACCTGAATAAGTCCCAAGTCTAGTTATGTACCAAGGAGTCTATCTCTTCTTTCATGGCTATCTCCCACTTCTTCTTGGTTTCTACCTGCATTTCTTCTTCATAACATTTTGGTTCACCAGTATCAGTCAACAATACATAATATAATCAAGGGGAGTATCCTTCAAGGGGTCTATTTATTCTGGTAGATCTTTTAATACCACTTTCACATGTTTGAGGTGCCTTTTGCTGTTGTGTTTTTTGTTGTTGTTGTGGCTATTGATCATTATGATTTTCAGACACCTTTACATTTTTTGTGATCTCATCAAGGACTATTTATTCTTTGTTTTCTTTTTCCTTTTTCCTTTCGTGCACCTGATCCATATACAAGACCTTTTCTTTCAATATGACATCTCTACTCCTAATGATTTTGTTATTTTAATAATCGTATAAGAGAAAACCAAAATCATTAACACCATATCTAATAAAGGTACATTTCTTTTATTTTTCCTTAAGATTTGTTTTATTTTCTTGATTAATGTGGACAAAGGCTTCACAACCAAAAGTCTTTAAAAATAAGTAGTTTACCTTTTTACCTATCCATGCCTCCTCTGGAACACCACCATCCAAGGAACTTGAAGGACATATGTTTATTAGATAAACAACAATGTATATAACATCTTCCAAAAATTTTAATGGAAATCTTGCATGCAATCTCATGCACCTTGCATGCTCCATGATTGTCTTGTTCATCCTTTCTTACACACCATTTTCATGTGGTGTTCCTGGAACTGTCTTCTCTCTACAAATTCCATGCTCTGAACAATACTTTTCAAACTCCTTTTTGCAATATTCTCCTCCATTGCCTGATCTGAGACACTTCAACTTCTTTCCTATCTCATTCTCAACCAAAGTTTTCCATTTCTTGAAAGTGTCAAATACATTAGATTTATTACAAATACAATAAATCTAGGTTTTTTTGGTTGCATCATCAATAAAAGTAACATAATAATGAGAGTCACCAAGAGATGATACCTGAGTAGGTCCCCACACATTTTTATGCACAAGCTCTAATTTTTCTCTCTTCTTTTCTTTCCCAACTCTGAGAAATCTGACTCTCTTCTGTTTTCCATAAATACAATTCTCACAAAAATCCAAATCGACATGCTTCAAACTCAACAAGAAATTTCTTAAGTGAAGAATATGCATCCCCTTCTCACTCATGTGCTCAAGCCTATATGCCACAATGTTGTATCTTCTCTTATGGACGTTAAAAAATTAACATAATTAGAAATACCATTGGATAAATACAATGTACCAACCTTTTTCTCCTTTTGCTATTACTAGGGCTCATTTAGTGACCTTCTAGGTTTTATCTGTAAAAGTAGTTACACAACCTTCACCTTCCAAATGTCCTATTGAAATTATTTTTTCTTCAAATATGGAACATGCCTTACCTCCTTCAATAACCATTGGTTTCCATTATGTTGTTTTATGAAAAAATTCCCATTTCAATTATTTTACAGGGTTTATAATCACCCAGATAAACCTATCCAAAAACTACTCGAACGTAATCATGAAAACGTTTCCTATCAGGTGTGGCATAGAATGAGGTCCCTGAATCTACCACCCATGCATCAATAACATTTTCTAATGAAATAATTAAATCATTTTGCGATACATCACCTGTCACATTCGCTTCATGATTGTTTTCCTATTATGCATCTCCTTCTTTTCCCTTCCAAGACTTACAATCATTCTTCATGTGTCCTTTCTTCCCACATTACAACACATTATCTCTGATATGGACTTGGATCTGCCTTTCCATGACTTACTATGATATCTTGGGCTCTTTCCTCTTACCATTTATCTTCCCCTAGTCTCTATAGTCAAAGAATTACCTGATGTCTCACCAGAGGTTTTCTGTCGCATTTCCTCACTAAGGATAGCACCAACTACATCATCAAACTTTGAAGTACTAGATCGAGAGACAAAGTTACTAATGGCCATAACTAAGCCATTCCAACTTTGTAGAAATGGGCATAGAAATAACAGAGCCCTAACTTCATCATCAAAATTTACCCCTACAAAATTTAACTGAATTATAACCTTATTAAATTCATTTAAATGATCAATAAATATTCACTTTCTGACATCTTCATATTAAATAAACGCTTCATAAGAATTACCTTGTTTGAAGCCTAGGGATTTTCATATAGTTTGGCCAATATTGTCACTAAACCCTCTGTTGTTGTTTCCTTTGAAGTAATAAAGGCTACCAACATTGCTAGGCACAATTGTATTGCTCAAAGTGCCTTTCTGTCGAGTATCTCCCATTCTATGTATGTCATACTCATCAAATTCTTTGTTTTTCTGCTCAATATTAGGTACAAACCTTTCTGATACAAATAATATTCCATCTACATCTTCCACAACTGGTAGTTTTGGCCATTAAAGTTCTTCACCCTAAACCTACCATCTTTCGTCATTTCTCCCACTTGAACTGAGAACCCTTCTCTCCTGCAAGTTTATCAACCGAATAGACCTTCGGCTCTAATACCAATTGTTATAAAATTATATATTACAAAGCAATGGAACACATAAAATATTTCAGAAACACAAACACAAAAAATACATAAAATAAGAGAAACACATATATATGTGGTACACTCAATTTGGGCTACGTCCACAGAGAAACACCTAGTCCTTCCTATTATATTATCCAACAAAATGAATAGATACAACCTACAACAGATCTGTTGTAATTTCCTCTTCCCTCTGACACAATCTCCTCTCTCTTTCTCGCTTAGAATAAACATGTACGTATCCGCAATACAATTACCTCATATATAGCTTTGAATAAAGAAAATAATCAAGCTCCACACCTGTTAGGTCCCTACACTACTAGTGTAACTCCTTACTGTTATTAATGGAACCCCCTTATTATATTGTTGTGCCCATGTAGCCTCCATATTGTTATTATTGTAACCCATAGAAGCTCACTAATTTTATTGTTGTTTCCTTACATTATTATTGTTATGTTAGCTCTAATTATTATGACCCCTTAGACTCTTATATATAGAAAGTAGGTCTTGTCATTTGTGTCATCGAAGAACTATTCATTTGTGTAATGTAAAGGAGGTTTCCCTCTCGAAGAGGCTGATTTTTAAGTCGTTGATCTATGTTTTCTATCTTTTTGTGAGTTGGTTTCATAACATTTGGTATCAAAGCTTTGGATTTTAGGGTTTCACTGCTCCAAACAAGTCATCGTGGCATTTTCGCGGTAACGTTTTCTCTATGAATTTTCAAAAGATTAAACAAAAATCCATTTGAGACGAAATAATTCTGAACCTCGTGGGTTCGAATTTCCGATCTTGTCTCACTACAGTTTCAGAGCTATGATCTGAGGAATTTAGGGCTTATGCAAGCTCCAGAATTCCATCTCAAAGAGGTCATTGTGGAAGTTTCACTATCATTTTTCTTCTACAAAGTTTTAGACTATGAAATTAAAACCATGTGATTTGACATCTTGCTGAAGCTCAAGCCTGAATTTCAGATCTTGTTTCACTATATTTTCCGAGATACGGTTTAAGACATTTAGGGTTTTTGAAGGCTCCCAGATTACATCCCAAACATGTGACCCTGGGAAATTTTCCATAACTTTATCTTTAAGTATCATATTGGAATTTCGTAAGAAGTTTAAGAAAGAGGACAGACTATAATTTTTTGTGTATTGTTTTTAGGTCTGAAGGTTGAAATAATGACACATAGTAGGTCATATAAATTCATTGTACTGAACCAGTCTATAATAAGGTCATCATAGGAAATTTAGCATAACACTTTATTGAAGAATCCAATATTCATTAGCTAGGTGGGGTTAGAAAGAGGACTCAGAGGGCTACCATAGGCCAAAATTTCAGAACTTGAAGATCTGAAATTACAGAGTTACAATCGTTTAAATATTGAGCTCCTAAAATAAAGAAAAATAGTGACTTGAATCAAGAAAATAGAAACGCCTAGTAAGCAAAATTGGATGGATGATTTTAAGAATGCGATCAAAGCCAAGATAAATAGTTTTATATGTACCATGGAAGTTAATATCGATGGTATGGAAGAAGATTTGAAGAAAAATGTGGAAGGTTTGAAAGAAGGTTGGACAAAGTTGCTATAAGAAAGGCCTCCTAATGATGAAAAGGTAGTAGAGGAAACTCATGAAGAGAAAAAAAAAAGTTAATCATGATTTCCTAGAATCTAACATTGTATTGAAGACCGACCATATTCCAAAGATCGATATGAGGAAGTTTGATGGCAAGGATCCCATAATATGGATACTACAGATGGGGAAATATTTTGATATACATGATGTGCAATTGTTACGAAAGGTACGTATTGCATATTTATATTTGGAACCGAATCAATTTTTATGGTATAAAGCGATTTGTTCTCGTAAACCACTTGTCACTTGGTCAATTTTCATGGAGGAAATGATAGCACATTATGAGGATACACAGAGCAACACCTTCTTTATCCAATTGATAAATCTCAAACAAAAGGGTTCAATGGCAGAGCACATTGAGGACTTCCAAAAATTGAATATTAGGGTAAATGATATTCTAGAGAAGTGGAGGATTTATGTGTTCATTGGGACTTTAAAGGATCACATTCAACATGAGCTTCATCTTTTCGAACTTGATTCATTGGAGAAGTCATTCAAGTTGGAAAGAAAAATCGAAAGCAAAATTATGGCAACAAGAAATCCTACCACTCACAATTATAAAGATGGAAGTGTTGTTGCCCCTAGCCTTCCACAACTTACAAGGTTGACACCACAACAATTGGAAGAAAAAAGAGTAAAAGGGCTTTGTTACAATTGCGATAGAAAATACACTAGAGGTCGTAAGTGTGCTGATAATAAATTATTTTACATTGATTGTGAAGAGGAGGAAGAAAAGGATTAAGAAATGTCAAAAGAAGAGGATATACACTAGGAACCAACCCCAGAGAAATAAGAAATGAATCCGACCATACCTTGTAATGCATTGGTAGGAATTACCACTCCTAGAACTCTCAAGATAGAATGACATATCGAGAAGAAAAAGGATAACCTCACTTTCGCGCAAAATCAAATGAAATAATAGGCAAATCAATATCGTAGCGAAAGAAGTTTTGATATAGGTGACTGGGTATTTTTACGAATATAACCATATGAGAAAATGTCCCTCAAGCAAGCTAAGAAGGATAATAAATTATCACCAAAGTACTATGGTCCTTACAAGGCGCTGCAAAAGATTGGTACTATGGCATACAAATTGGAGCTTCCTACATCTTCCTGAGTGCCCCTAGTTTTCCATGTTTCTTTCTTAAAGAAGGCTATAGGTGACAAGCTCCCAGTTCAAACAATATTGTCATAACTTGACGAGGAAGGAAAAATCATATTGGAACCTGAAGTAGTCACATAAACAAGAACCAAATAGCTATGAAATCAATCAATTTCAAAGTATCTCATCAAGTGGAAGAACTTACCCGCTGAAGATTCCACGTGGGAGGACGAGAATTTTATACAAAAACATCCTGAACTACTCAAGTGTTGAGGACAACACTTTTTGAAGGAGAGGGGCATGTTAGGTCCCTATACTAATAGTGTAACCCATTATTGTTATCAGTGCAACCCCCTTATTATATTGTTGTGCCCATGTAGTTCCCATGTTGTTATTATTGTGCCCCATAGAAGCCCAATATTGTTATTGTGGTGCCCTTACATTATTATTGTTATGACATCTTTGATTATATTATGACCCCTGAGACTCCTATATATAGAAATGAGGCCTTGTCATTTGTATCAATGAAGAATTGTTCATTCGTGTAATGTAAAGGAGGTTGCCCCGTTGGAGAGGTTGATTTTAAAGTTGTTGATCTATCTTTTCTATCTTTTTGTGAGTTGGTTTCATAACAACACCCAACATAAAATTTTCATAACACCATTTAGAAATATCCAATGTGGTGATTAAGGTCTGATTGAGGTTTAGTTCTCTCCATGATTTTCATGTATTATGTAGGATTGATTTACTATAATGTGTTATTCTATTACATGTCATTCCTTGGATGCTTGTCAACTTCCATCTATCACATGACCAAATTTACGATGGTGATTTAACGATTACTAAATGGAATATCTTTCACCCTAGATCCCAAATATTCTGATCTAAAGGATTGGGTTTTTCACAAGAAGGTTAGAGTAAATAAATCCCCAAACCCTCACCGATCTACGACCATTCACACTCCATCTGGTTTGAGTGGGAGGCTAGGAAACTAGATGAACCCTAGATGTTATTACTTGAATGATAATGTCTATGGCCAAGCATAAATATTTAGGTGAGTGCATCTTTGAGTGGTGGTTGATGGTTACCCATTTTAATTACCGGTTTATCTCTGTGCTTACTTATGTATGCATTTTATGTATTATGACTCTCTTAATGTGGAGGTTTCTTTGCAAATTAGATGGTTCCCATGGTCGTGGCAGCAACATCTTTCCTTCACACTCCAAGATGCGAGGTATACTATTGACTTCTATTTTGATTTTGATGTTTTTTTTATGAATTCATGTTCCGGTTACTACTGGGTTAGTTCTGACTTTCCTTAGTGTTTTTAGGCAAGTTTCCTCAATAGTTTCGGAGAAACCAAAGCTTACCAGGTATGACCCTCCTTGAACCTCTTCCATTTAATTTTCGTTTTTTTTTTCTTACGATGTTTTTATGTGGTCCACTTATATTGAGATCCTTTTTCTTTGGTTTCAAGTGAGGGGATTGACCACACTCTTCCTAGGGTTTGGACTAGGGTTTGAACTAGTCTCTGCTATTGCAACTAGGTGGTCATTTTCTTTCCACTTTCTTTCACAGGTTCTCTAGCCAATCTCTTCACTGTGGCCGTAGATACGGTGGAGTTTTATGCACGAATCCATGTCATTGTTTATTGAAGATAAAATTCACTTTTATTACATTTCCAAAGGAAATTAATTGTTAGGGTTATGGTTTACAATGTAATTTGCTAACTTGTCAGCACCAATGTTATATTCATACAGTTAGATTTTGAAGAGTTTTACTTGGTGTACGAATGAGTGAAATGGCTCCCTTGTTATAATTTTTCTTATAAGAACACCCCACCTTAGGGTTTACACTCAGTTCTTCTTACTGTTTCGTTCGTGATTTCTATATAACAACTATCTTTATAAATGCATTGGTGACAATTTTGATTCTTAACTTTTTGTAATAATAATTCTGTGGCTTTTTACTGAATGGCGCTGGTTACAAATAGGTTTCATGTTTTTTTAAGGGTTTAATAGTGAGATTTCCCTCATTACTCTGTTATGGGTTATGTAAAGATTGACCCTCCTATGAAGACCTATGTTGGTTTACAATTCTACTCAACAATGACACCCTTTTTGGAGTTTGTGGTATCTCATAGATATATATATATATATATATATATATATTATCCAAAAAGGGTTTTATTTTATATATATAACTCCAAAATAGTTTTATTATTATATATATTAAAGAGAAAATTTAGCATGGATCTCTTGCTAAGAATTTTAGAGGTTCTATGGAATATTCTTTTCCTTATTATCATTGTATTCATAAGGATTTCCAAATTAGAATATGAGTGCAACTTTCTCTTATTATTTCATTGCAACTTAGTTGTGCATTTCAAATTAGAGTTCTTTTGCTTAAAATGTTTTTGTCAGAATCCTGTACAATTAGTTAAGTAGGACCTAGTTCTTGTGGGACCTACCTTGGCCCACTAGATTAAACATCATTTATCTTACTGATTAAGGACTGTTTTGCCAACAAATTTTAGTTAATTAGCCTGGAACTAACCTGCTCCGAGTTTTCCTAACGTTAACCATTTAGTCATCCCTAAGTTCTCACCTAAGTTCTAGTTCATTATTTAGTTCCTTTTAAGTGCGACCCCTAAGGTTTCTTCCTAGTACATAGGTATCCTCTTTATAGAGGTTTATTAGAAAATGGGCAACTTCCCTTACATTGGAAAATATTTCACTTACATTAACCTTGTTTGTAAAGACAAAAAATACAACTCTTCTTTTATACATATAAATTCCTAGATGTTAATAATACACACAAGAACATTCATGATTCCTACTACTCACAATTCATCAAACATTAGTTAGAAAAACCCTTCTCTTATATTCAATAATGGTCTGTTCATACACGCAAATAGGTTCTCAATGAAGATTAACCCATAATATTTACAAAAAATGCAACACTTACATAAATACATAAATTCTAGAAAAGTATTTGCACTTACCTGTTTCAATTTAGATAGTAGGAATTCAACTAGGAGAAAGGAAAATCCTCTGATCCAATGAGAATGGTCCTCAATTCTCCCCCTAAGACTTTTTCAATTCCAAAACAATAGATAGACAGTGACCCCCACAAGGGTTTGATCTTGGCATCAAGATTGCCCAATCCAACCAAGAATTCTCAGACTCACAAGTTTGTCTTAGGGTTTCAATTGGCTCCCCGTCCAACTCAAGAATACCTTTTGACTCGCTCCCCGTCCAACTCAAGAATACCTTTTGACTCGCTCCCCGTCCAACTCAAGAATACCCAAACTAGCATTGTCCTCCCTCCCTTAAGAGCCTCCTATTTAATGTTTCGATTTCTTTATCTCTTCTCTTCAAAATGCTTCAAACCTTTCGTGCTTGACTTCATCTCTTTTCCCCACTAAAATGTTTTATCTCTAACAAGATAGGAAATAATTGTTTCTAACTCAAAATTTCATCTAGAATCTTTTCCCTTAAATTCCAAAACCTATTACTTTCTTTTTTAAATAAAAATAAGTTTAAATACAACTCGTTAAAACACTAAAATTTCATGAAACTTTTCCCTAACCCCAATTATCAAATCTAGTACACTGAACATAAATAATAATATACTTACAACTAAACTAAGCCCGAGACTAAATAAATTTATTATTATTATTTTTAAAAAATATTTGATTTTTTAAATATATATTTATTTATAAATAATATATTTTTATATTTAAAAAATAAAAAATATGATAAAAAAATTATATTTACTAACTAAAAAGAATTGAAATTTAAATAAGCGTATTTTAATTTGCTACGATAAAAAAATAATCCATATGATAGCTAGTTTAAAATTTTACGTGCAGTTGGCTATCTTGTTGTCTTGGCATGGAACTTTAATTATGCGTTCGTTACAAGTGTTGCTTGGTGTGTCTTCTTCTAAGGATTGAAAACACAAAGAAACAACTTTTCTTGCTTTACCTCCGAAATATGCTTCGATGGTGATTGTGTATATATGTTCACAATTAAATTCTTCGAGCTTTACCATTTTATTTTTAAAATTATTTAAATTAATAAAACCCCTATTTTAGGTCTTTCAATTAATTTGAAATTTTTATATTGTTAAATTTTTATAATTGTTTGTGCATTAATTTTATGCGCTTATATTGTGTTTTTTAAAATGTTAATTTCGGTTGTCCAAAATAATTTAATCCAAATTTTATAAATTAAATATTTAATTTTAAAAATGGTTGAATTTAATATAAAATTCATATATATATTTATATTATTTAAATTCTAAATTATAAAGTAAAATTTCAGTTTTAAATTTTCTTTACAAAAATATATTTATAATTATTATTTGTTAATCTTCTTATAATTATTTATTAAATTGTTTAATATGATATAGAGTAATATTTTTTATTTCAATTCCCCGTTTTTTAGATGATAGATTGGACATGATTAAAGATGTAGTCACGCCAAACTTACAAAAAAAGATATTAGTTTATAAAATTATAATATATTAATGTATTTGATTGTAAATACCTTTTTACTTTAAAATCAATTTAAATGCATATAAATGCAATTATACATATTTATTTTTTGTTATCTGATTATTAAATAATTTTTCCTTTTTATATATATGATTTTCCCTTTTACCATTTAGATAATCAAATATTTTTCTTTTCTTTATATACATGATTTCTCCTTTTACCATTTAAATATTTAAATATTTAAATTAAGATTAGATATTTATTCAACTAATATGGTTTATATGATTTCAAATATAATCAGTATAGATCCATGGTAACCAAGTTGGAGAGGGATCCAATGTCTTTAGGTGTAAATCTCTTTCAAAATGAAAAACTTGAAAAAATCATTACATCCCTCTCATTGCATATAGAACCCAATGAGTGTGTAGTAGTTCTTTATCTTTTTCTCCATATATATACCACTTGTAATTTTTCATTGTTTAAATGGTTATATAGAGTACATTAAATTTTTAATTACTTTTTTTATTTACATTGATATTTATTATATACAATATTTAAAATATTTCTTTAACATTTTATTTTATATATAGATATATGAAAACTGATTATAAACATTAATTAGAACACGACCTTTTCAAAATGGTTTCATTAAATCCAGTGTTGAAAATATGATAAATCAGTAACATAATTTTTCAAATAGTTATTTAAATTCTTCAATGTTATTAATATTTTTTAAAAAATTTTATGTGTTTAAACTTATTACTCCACACATTTTCTTCTTCAATTATTTCAATAATTTTTTTTAGTTTGATCATGAAATTATATTAAGTCAGGTATTTCAAAATCTTTATTTCTACTAAGAGTGTGATTTTTTTTATCACCTTTGTGTTGTAATATTAACTACAAAATCTAGTTACCATAAGGTTTGAGATTATTGGAAATTTTATACGTTTATAATTACATTTAATTAAACATGCATGCCCATTTTTGTTTTTTATTATATCTTACATTAATTTTCTATTTAGAGAATATTTTTTTTTTTTTAGAAACATATGCCAACTCTAATAAAATTGCACATCGTCTTCATATTACATTGTAGAATATGCATTTGAACACAATAATAAACTGTTTTGATAAATTCTTCATCAGTGTACAAAGTTTGATAAATTTGTAAAACTAAATCTCATTTCTTATCAATTTCTCTTTATAAATTGTAATTATATCCATCTTTGTCAAACCAATTCATATTCCACTACCTAATAACCCTAATAAATTTACATTATGTTATTAAAATGCATTAATCTTCTATATGCCAAGAAGATTCTACCTCTACTTACCATTTATATCTTCATCTTCTCCTCAAATTACTATGATAAAAATTAAAAAAAAAAAATTAACACGAGATTTATCTACACTGCTATT
>APFE031448346.1:27604-39115 GCA_000404065.3 Pinus taeda | reverse complement strand
TTTTGAGCACATTTATTTCCTGCATGTTAGACCCTACAACAAGCATGTCATCTACATACAATAACAATATAATATAACTGCCATCATTTTGCTTTTTCAGATAAACACAATGATCAAAGTGACATCTAGTATAACCTTGTTCAAATATAAACTTGTCAAATTTAGATACCACTGCCTTGGAGCTTGTTTTAAGCCATACAAGCTCTTCTTCAACCTGCACACTAGTTTCTCCTTCCCTTTTACCTCATATCCTTGTGCATGTTGCATATATATCTTTTCCTCAAAATCCCAATGGAGAAAGGTTGTATTTACATCTAACTGTTCAAGATGCATATCTTCAATTGCTACTAGACTTAAAATAGTTCTAATTGAATTCATTTAACAATAGGAGAAAATATTTCATCAAAATCAATACCTTTCTTCTGTGCAAACCCCTTCACCACAAGTCTAGCTTTGTACCTCTGTTTTCCTCCATCTTCTTCCTTCAACCTGTAAACCCATCTATTCTGAAATGTAGTTTTACCTGTAGGCAACCTGACCAAGTCCCAAGTCTGGTTATGCATTAAGGAGTGTTTCGAGTAAAGCTAGTGTCTTGTCAAACGACTAGCCCTCTAGGTTTGGCAGCTACCCTAGAAACAACAGCTTAAAGCAATTCAACGATTTCTTCTATGTGTAACGAGTAAGAGAAAGACAATGGAACCAACCTGGAACTTCCGCTTAATCCCTTGCTTGATCTCTCTCCCCCTTGATAGAGCTTGTAACTCGTCCCCGTACTTAACCCGCTTGGAGAGTACCTGCAGAAACACAATAGCAAAGAACCGTCAAAGCATCTTGATCTATTACAACATAAACATTACAGAATCAGATATATAATGAACAAATGATAACATTCACAATTACACAATCATATGGAAGAAAACTTGAAGAACTTTATTAAATAGAAGGGAGAATTACAACCCTGTTTTTTGATCCAACATCATCCTCCCAGCTTCAATCCCTCTTCACCTCATGAAATAACAAGATCACACCAACAATACAATGCTTTTTTCCTCAAATACAAACTATCAGCACTTCCTTGCAATTCACAATATTCCAACGTCTGAATCTCTTAGATGAGGGATCCATTTATAGATGTGTGCAAGAGTGTGAGTCATCTTTGGGGTTTGATTAGTGTCATTCCACCTATTAAAATTGATTCCACTTGGAGATTTCTTGGATCTCTTACTCATCCCTGGGCAAATTTAGAGAGGCAAGTGACATAGGAGAAGTTTCTAGAAAATTCCATGAGCAACCACCTAGAAAAATGTCTTAGAAATTTGTCCATCCTTGCCCATCACACCCTATAGAAGGTCTAATCAGTATGCATCGTACTTGGGTAGTGTACCACCCAGTATGCATCGCACCCTGCTAGTGGAGCAATCAGTATGGTTTAGTTTAGGCCATTTCTAGATGGTTTCTCAGGTGGAACTTTTGGGGAATGATGTAATCAGATGACTAAGCTCTTTTAGGATATGAAACAACTCTTTTAGGGGTCAAAGAGCCCTAGTTTATTGACACATAAGTTTGGGGTTGATGTGACCAAATATGTCTATAACAGTTTCCCCCTAAAGCATGAAGTCGTAAATATTGATGTCGGGTGAAATGCTTTATCATGAGGATCCGAGGTTTCAAACTAGAAGGTCACCTGCATAAGCTACAATACAATACATCATCATAATATAATTTTCATGATCTAGTTGAGGTAGGCATTCCCATGCTCAACTTTATAAATTCATTTCATGTACATAGATCAGATAGTCGTCTATAGATGCAGACTGGTGATTCTTCAGATGTAAGGTCATCATCCATGGTTTGGATGACTATCTGTGCAGCGCCTTTGTACATTTGATGTTTTATATCCCTGAATATATCACAGCTCGGATGGATGAAACTAGATCCAGGGTCTTCAAACTCGTTCAATCTTCGCCCAATGTACAAGTCAATCCATGTGAAGAGATGTTCTAAAGTCGAACATGGAAAGACATCGCCTAATTACCAGCCAATAATGTGAGCTATTAACAAGCGCAAGAGGAATCACCGATAATGATAATGACCCTCAAGGTACTACAGTACAATTCACGTGGTGTGAATATATGATCTGATGTCGAACACCAGGGAAAATCTTTCAGTCAAAGGCCATTGATGTCAACCTGTCGTCGGAAGTGAGAAACTTGTCGTTGATGCATGCAAACTTCAAAGCACTGAAAGGGGTGTTTCTAAGTCAACTTCTTGGATAATGAGCTGATGTCGACAAGAAGTGACTCGTCGTAGGAGGGCCTTAATGTATCCCACATCTATGACATGAAGCGAAGCAAATGATTTCTGGAGGTGAAAACGATCTAACGATGCAAGGTATAGGAATGGTGGTCACGAAAAAATGAAGGTAAGGTATTGCAGTGGATGAGGCATTAACTAGATTGTGGTTTCTCAACTGAATGACTTCTCTTGAACATGTCGGTGACACAGAGATGGATTGGTAGCATTAACCCCAAAAGATGGATGGTGTGAAATACCAATGGTGAGATGACCGGTGAACAAAATAACCCAACTCGACTCAATAATGGTGATGGAGTGAAAGTTTCATGTTCAAGAACGACCTGCTACCATAAGTTCTTCAAGTTTTTTTCCTTTTTCCCCACTCATTGCTGACTAGTACCTCTTTATTTTTGTCAAGCTTGAGGAGGATAACATATTCTTGTTCTATAATTTTCCCCTCGGGCAAACCTGTCACTATGTTTTAACGAGTCTAGCGACAGTGAAACTCGGTCTTGTCTAGAATGGACAAGTTTGTCGCTATTGTTTTAACGATTTTAACGACAAGAATAACTCGGTCCTTTTCATGTTTAGAGAGTTTTAAAAGGGGCAAAAAGAAAACTCCATAAGTTCTTTTTTGTAAAATAATCCCTTAGGGCCAAAAAAGGATAAAATAATACAAAAGGGATGACTTTTTCGATCACTTTAATGAGCCGAAAAAGACAAGCGCTCAATTTTTTCGTAAGATAATCCCTCAGGTCTAAAAAAGTATAAAATTATACAGGAGGAATGACATTTCCAATCACTTTAACGAGCTGGAGAGGCCAATTGCTCGATAATATTTTCATATTTAACGAGTCTGAAAAGGGTTTAAAGGAGACTCAATTTTGAGGAAAGAGTGGTGTCTAGGGTAGCAACTAGGTTCGGTGACTTTGGAACTTCTCAAAACATGGTGAATTTTGTGAAGAGGTTGGTTAATAAGACCACTCATCGCAATTGTTCCACAAAAAGGGTAAAACAACCAAGTGGAAGTGTCTGATCGACCAAAGGGATGGTGGTGATGAGAGGTACACAACCAAGGTTCAAAAAGCTGATAAAATGGCAATCACAAAGGTTATTTACCTTAAGAGTGGTTCATTTTTTGGAAAGATTGAACCATGGGGGAGCTATGCTTGGTGTCAGTTTCATTTTTACTCAATCTTGAAACGACAAAATTGTGCTTGGATTGGTGGTCAAAGACGTTCAATTCACTATTTAGCACATCAAATTCTTTCTTCAGTCGTTCAACCTGCTCAATCACTCCATAAAATTGATTAGAAATACACATATATGGACAAAAAAGAACTAAAACTAACATTTTATCTGAAGTACATGAATAGTAAACACGAAAAGTAGTTTTACCTTTCACTTTCATCATTTCTTTTCAAATTTGGGACTTTTGGAGCTTTGGAGCGGTTTTCCCCCTCAAATTTCCCCAGTTGATTTCAACAAATCCTGTGGACCATTTTCTGCACCATCAGGACCAGGTAGGAGCTATCCTTGAGCTATTCATTTTCATTCCATCTTTTCTTGATTATAAGCTATTTTTTCCACTTTTCTGGGCCCCTAGGGTTTAAAGATTTCATTCCCCAATCATCACACCTAGCCTATATCAAAAGGTGTGATGCATACTGAGTTGTACACTAGCCAGTCAGTATGCATATCACCTTGCTCAAAGGCAGGGTGCGATGGGCGCAGAAAGGCACCTTTACCCAATGTTTTTTCATCAAATTTTTGCCTATTTTTGCTCAAATTTGGATCCTAACTCATCTTTTGTCTACATTTCAGATATTTGTTGGATCAGGATGGTTGTCACATGGCGTGAATGAGAACATGAATATGAGGACATGATTGCCTTACATGACCAAGGCACAGTTGATGCATTAAGAAACTATGGTCTATTAAAGTTCTTCCACATATCCAGCATGAGGCAACATATCAGTTTGTTGCAGTATTTCCTCAATGCTTGGGATCCTATTGACCAGGTATTCTAGATCATAGGTAAATCCATTCCTCTCACGGTTGAGGATATTTACTTTCTAACAGGGTTGTTGAGGCGTGGTGCCCCTCTTTCACTATCAGGATTTTCTAATGGGGGTGAATCTGTGAAAGATTACATTAGTCACTTATGCAGGGATGGATCTCAACACAATGGAGATGGTAAGATTAATATATGGGATGTCACTGATCGACCATTGAGGACCATTTTATTTACCTTTGCTAGATTGGCCGGCAGTGCGGCCTTACATTTGGCAAACAGATCTTACATGAAGTATGCCCTGGAATGCCAGGAACTGAAGGTGTTCAACTGGTGTGAGGCGATACTTCCTGTCATAAAAGAAAAAATCTCCAAAGTAAAGAATGGAAGAACCAAAAATTTTGGCTATGGATCCATATTGACTGCTTTTGCTTTGGAGAGGATTCCACTGATGCAGACTCAGAACATTTCACTGGGATTGCTAGCATCGAGGTAACCACAGATGCAGAGATGGGTTGATCTTATGTCCATACATGCCGACCAGTCACAGATTTATTTCTTTGATTCCTTTTTTGAGTGGTTCAACTGCCAGGAGATGGTATTTGTGGAGTATCCATACTTCGAGATGGATTTCTGAGCAGACCCAGATTTAGCGTTACCAGCTGGTGAGCAGTTGAGCGTTATAGGTAAAATGATTCGACCACATCTTTGTTTTTCAATTTCTATAATGTTTTTGTTTTTTTTATGTTGCCAAGACTAATCAAAATTATATGTGTGTGCAGACATTGGACCAGTGCAACCAGTGGCACTCCCACAGGCAGTAGATGACGCTCTAGCAGGAGAGGCTATTGGGAGGGTCATCCTTCGAGTTCTAGACATATCAGAGACCCTAGCAGTGTTGCAGGATCAGATCAAGGATCTCACTCTTGGCATTTAGGATGTCAGGACCGATGAGTTACCTTTGAGGTTACAGTGCCATACTACTGGCTGCCGAGTCGTTGGACTAGGCTCCTGCGCATGATAGTATAAGTGTTGACATGTTATCACCAACATCACTAGTCTAGGATGCTTTTCTGCATTCATTTTGAGTTTCTTGGTCAAATGATTGATTTTTCCTTGGACACAAAACATTTTGTAAAAACTATAAACAGCTATCTACTTTTGATTTTTTGGAGTTCTATTTTGGCTAAGTGATGCAATCCTGATGCAAATTTTGATGTGAAATGTTTTCTTTACAAATGATGCAAATGTCTATTTAACACATATTTTTCTAATGAATCAGTCAATGTGTTTAAGTTTCTGGAAATGTGTTGATATTGAATGGAATCAAAATGTCTTTCCAAAATCCTAACTCTTAGGAACATGCAATAAATAGCTGGGTTCCAAATGGAATAAACACCAGTAAGCTGTAGAATGACGAGTTGTGAGTCTAGCCTGGCAAAGAGTCAGTGTATACCATGTGAAATAGCATCAAAGAGAATCTCAATCAACGCGCTATACTCAGAGATGTTGTTCATCAATCGACCAATACATATCCTCCTAAAACTCACTAACTCGCTGCTTGGATCAAACATGACCCAAGCTGCGGAAGATAGGTTCTGCATACTATGGCTAGCTCTGTCGGCATACCCAACAAACACTTCCAAAATATCTGAAATTTGCAACAAATACAAAGTGGATTACCTAGCCAAAATGACAACTCTAAAAGGAAACACTCAGAAATGCAATAAAAGCATATGTACAATGAGTTTACTACACTTAATCAAGCATAGTAATGTTCAAGATATAACCTGTTTCGGGGCTGCGACAGTGGAATCCCATCATAATCGACCAAATCGTAGGCTCCTTTTGTCAATACTCTCTTAACAATATAGGGGCCCATCCATAATGGTTCGAATTTACCTGCTCCTAATTTGTCAGAGACCTAATCATAAAGCAAGACCAAGTCACCTTCTGAGAAGACACAAGGCTTGACATTTTTGTCATATTGTGCCTTGATGTGTTTCTTATGTGCTTCATTAGCTAATTCGGCATCATGACGGGTTTCATCCAGATGAATTAGTTCCAAGAAACGAGCCTCTTCTTCAGAAGTTTCGGGAAGCAGATCAACTGCAAGCTTGAGGGATGAGATTTTGCACTGAATTGGTAAGACTGCTTCCAGACCATACACCAACTAAAAAGGCGTAATCCAGTTTCATTTCTCACCGAAGTCCTATATGCCCACAGATCTAAGTACAGGATTAAATGCCAATTCTGTTTGTGGACCCCAATCATTCTCTGCAGCATGTGCTTAAGGACTTTGTTGATCGCCTCAACTTGTCCGTTAGCCTGCGAATAATATGAAGTAGAACTATCTTGGGATAGTCCTAATTTGGTAGTCAATTCGATCATCATGTGATTGTGAAAATGCGACCCATGATTTGTGACTATAGCCTATGCTACACCGAATCTAGAGACTACATGATTGAAAAAGAAAAGAGCAGCCATTTCGCCGTTGTTGTTTAATGTAGGCATCGCCTCAGCCCATTTGGTAAAATAGTTGACAGTGACTATAATATACCCATGCCCATAGCTGAGGTGAGGTTACATGTCATGAAATCAATGCCCCATTTAGCAAATGGCCCGATACCAACTACTGGATGCAGTGGTGCAGGTGGTAATCTGGTTTTGTGATCAAAAATCTAACAAGCATCACAACTTCTAACTACAATTATGCAATATTTGAATATGGTTGGCTAGACGTAACCAACTCGTAAGATCTTTTGTGTAGTAGCGTAACCAGATAGATGCCTCCCACAAGAACCTAAATGAAAATCATTCAAAACTTTTTTGGCCTCCTCATGCGTGAGGCACCTTCGTAGAACTGTATCGACACCATGACGGTAAAGTGTATCACCAACAATCAGATAGTCCTTGGCTTGGTATCGAGTACGTCACTATTCAAAGCGAGAGTTGTTAGGCCTAAAAGTTTGGGTTTGGAGATAGACGAGTATATCCCCATACCACAGATCACTTGACAAAATCATAAATAGAGTCTCGTCCACAATTGATGCTTTGGATGTTAAATTGTCGGATGACGAGGGAAGGTCACAAAGTAACTCTACAAAGACGAGAGATTTCTTTGATTTGGATTTGGTGAATTCCAGATCAAATTCTTGCAAAATGGCTATTCATTTGGAATATTTTCCCCCCAGTAATTGACGTGACAGAATGTAGGTCATAGGGTTGCAATCTAACACAATGGTAGTTTTGCGAAAGAGAACATAGTGTTGCAATCTCTGTATTGCTTAAACCACTGCTAAAGCCAACTTTTCAAAATAAGAGTACTTGCTTTCTATATCATTAAGATTGCAACTTAAATAATATATAGGATGTTCGATTCCATCATCTTCTTGCACTAAAACCATGGTGATGGTTGTATCTGTAGCGGCGAGATATAGGTTGAAGTCTTTTTGATAGTCAGGAGCATACATTAATGATGCTTTTAACGGGGAATATTTAAAGCATCAAAGGAAGATTTCACAACCCAATCCAGTGGAAGGGTACTCCTTTTTTCAAAAGACGTGTATAAGCTTTAGTGAGTTCAGCATAATGTGGAATGAACCTCCTCAAAAAGTTAGCTTTCCCTTGGAGTCTCTGAATCTGAAGTAAATTTGAAGGTGGAGGCATGTCAAGGATTGCCTAAACCTTAAATGGGTTGAGTCAAATTCTGTACTTAGAAACTACAAAATCAAGCAATCGACCAGAACCAACACAAAACACACATTTGTGCAGATTGAGTCATATCTTGTAGTGTCAGCAACGTAGAAATATGGCTCTCAAATGTTGCGAATGATCAGTCTGTTTTTGTGAATGAGCTGGTAGATCATCAAGATATGGTTGAACGATGTGTTTGATGCCATGGAAGGTGTAATTAATTACCCTCTGAAATATTTCCCTTGCGTTTTTCAAACCGAAATGTAATTTACGATATGTGAATGTGCCCCACGGACATATAAATGCAGTTTTCGACTGGTCCTATGGGCGAATATTGATTTGATTGTATCCGGAAAATCCATCCATGAATGAAAAGATTTCGCATCCGGCACATTCATCAATAATCTGGTCGATGAAGGGTGTAGGATAGTTGTCCTTTGGACATGCTTGATTTACATCCCTATAATTGATCAACACTCTAATCTTTCCTTCTTTTTTTCATTACAAGAACAATATTCGATACCCAATAAGTAAGAGGAACAGGGTAAATGACGCTAGCACACAAAAAAAAATCAACTTCTGCTTTAATGGGAGTGACATTTTTTGGATGAACAGGTCGAAGCCATTGTCGTACTGGTTTGACATCTAGATACATCTTGATTTCATGTTCAACAATTCAATGCTTGGCATTTCTTCATATGACCATGCAAAGACATCTCTAAATTCGCGAAATAGAGCACAGTAAATTTCTAGTTCTGATGGAGAACAAGATTTTCCAATGTGAATATTCTCTACAATATTAGGTTTGGTTGAAATATTAATGGAAATATTTTCTTCAATGTTGGATAGATTTCGCTTGGAATCTACTGTATTTACATAATTTAATAAAAAATCAAAAACTGAAGGATGATTGAGGTCACTTGAATAATCTTCACCGTCATCTCGAAGGTGGGAATGATGGTCATAATATTCCCACGATGTCTCTCCTATCATCATTGATTGGATGATTCCTTCGTTCGTAGAATGTATACGAGACCAAGGATCGGAAGAGGTACCATATTCTAAAGACCTATCTACCCAAACACTCGTCAAGTGCTGATTCAGGTTTGTCGCCCAAGCCCAGAAAATTGATTGCTACAGAGATTTGATGGGGCTTAGTGGCAACGCCTTGCGATGATCCTCACTATCAAAATGGTTGGAATTCTTCTTAAACTCAGATGATGTAGAAGAGGGCAAAAGTACCCATTAAGGACGGGTCTTTTAGGAGACCTAGTCCAACATTTTGAAGTGATTGCGAACTTCCATGGATCAATGGAATGCTTCTAGTAGCTTGTGAACTGTTAGGAAAAAAGGTTAGTTGGTCAACGATTGTTATTCCACCTTGGAAGGGAAATGCAATCTTTCTAAAATATGTAGACACAATGACAACCATAGCATAAATCTAGGGCCTTCCTAGTAACATATTGTAATCAAGGTTTCCATCAATAACCTCGACTTCAATCTCTATTGTCTTGCCCACCAATTCAACTTGCAAGTTACTTAAAATCCCATATGGAATGTATGTTCTTCCATCGAACGCTTTTAACGTCGTTGATGATCGTGACAAGGGTGGTGAACCAAGAGTTTTCTAGCAACTCATTGACATAATATAGGAAGATGCCCCCTCATCAATGATGGTTCGATGAATATTTTTATTGAGGGCTTTCACCTGTATAAGGAAAGCGAGTTGGGTTGGTAACTAAGGTGTATATCCTTTATGATTAAAGGCCACAAGATTGGAATGTGTTGGATCAATCCCACCTATTACTGATAACAAAGCCTACTTTTGGGAGGGACAATTTTTCAATACCCCAAGTGTCGACATAGCCGATGGCGATTGAGCTAGATCCTCCACTATATTATAATTCTGAGCATCTCGAGCACGAGGATTAAATGTCGTTTTATGTATGAATCCCTTTGGTGGCTTTATAGTTAATTCAGGAATAATGGGTGGAATAACTCCTGGTGAAGTTGTTGTTGAACCACTAGGTTAATCTATAGGTTGGTTGTTTGACGATGGTGGATTCCCATAATCTTTATTCCTTGTCGATATCAAAGCATCATTTTGCTTGTTTGAGATGGATAGCATAAGCACTTGGGATGTCGAAGCATGATCGATAGTAACCAGATTAGTTTTTGGGCTTGGAAATGGATTAGTCAACACCGCTGAGGTATTCGAAGCCTTCAAAAGTTTTGAAATCTCAGGTCGATGCGGACAATCCCTTCTATAATTCTCCTCGTTACATATAAAACATGGAAAACGAGGAGGCTTCTTTGGCCCAGTAGGGTTCTTAGATAATTTTTCAGGAGTGGAATTCTCCTATTTCTTTTTATTATTTTTCCCTTTCTTCTTGCCCCCTGGTTGCTTTGGATTCTTGCCCTTGTTAGATGACACGGCATTAATCTTCTAGGCAAGAGGTTTGTCATTTGCATTTTGACTAGAAACAACAAGAGAATTACTAGATGGATTCCTTGTGGTTTGCGTGCTTGAGGCACCGATTACGCCATCACCAGCATGAGAGTCGCTATTTGATTTAGGAGGAGGTGGAACAGAAAATTCTGGTCCAGGAGTGTTACAAAAAAATTTCGTCACCTTGATTATTTGCAGTCGGTGTAGGTCTATCATTAAATATACCAGCTTCCTAAGCAATTCTTAAACCTCATCTCTTCAAAACAAGCTTGAGAAATGAGAGAAAGACATCAAAAAAGCAATGTAACTCTGGTTTCGCACTTTCTCTCACTTTTGCCTGCGGGCCCGCACCTTTTGTTCAGAGTATTTGCGTACTTATACGCTCTGTATGTAAAGGGGAAGGTGCGTACCCCTGTAAAAGTCAAAAGGCGCAATCTTTATCTTTAAAAACTCATCTTGGGTTAATTCTAGAGTTTTCTAGAAGCATTTGTTACGTGGATTGTTCGCTCCAAGTGGTTCATGCATCCCATGAGAGGAGGAACTAATCCCTTGTTGAGAGGAGCTATCCCTTTGAAGGAGGACTCTATCCCTTTGAAGGAGGAGCCGGTAACTGATCTCCATTACACTATAAATTGAGGCATTGAGTCAGTGGCCAAGGAGGTTAGAAGCTGAACTTTTGAGGGTAAATGCTAGTGAAATCAAGACTTCCTATTTGAGCTTAAGAGGAGAGATCACATACCTTTTTGGCTTCATTGGGGAGTGAGTGAAGCTTGTCAAAGTAGATGAGACTTCTTGTTGGACCCTAGGAGGAGCTTGTACAGCGTCAAGGCAAAGGTTGTAAGGTTCTTCTCTTTTGAATTAATACAATCAAGCTCAATTTTCTCAACAAGTATCTCATGTTATTTGTTTCATGGACTCCTTGGATTTCATGTTAAATATGTTTTATAATATTGGTTATTCAGGTGCTATTTAATCGTTTGCCTTGTTTGTGCTTGCAGGTTTGCGATAAAGGAACTTACTTGGATCAAAGGAGCGAAGGAATCTCCAAACTTGCGTT
>APFE031448346.1:2985-16640 GCA_000404065.3 Pinus taeda | reverse complement strand
ACCATTCCAACTTTCTAGCAATGAGCACAAGAATAACAAAGCTCTAACTTCATCATCAAAGTTTACCCCTATAGAACTTAACTGACTTGTAACTGTATTAAAATCATTTAAATGGTCTGCAACAGATCCACCTTCCAACATCTTCATATTACATAACCATTTCATAAGAAATACCTTGTTTGAGGCTGAGGGTTTTTTATATAGTTTCACCAACGTTTGAATCAAACCTTATGTCATTGTTTCCTTTGAAATGTTGAAGGCAACAGACACTGTGAGGCACAACCGTACTGTTCCAAGTGCCTTTCTATCGAGAATGTTCCATTCTTCATCTGTCATAGCCATCATCTTCTTTGTTTCTCCGCTCAATGCTAGGTAAAGATATTTCTGATACAAATAATCTTCCATCTGCGTCTTCCATAGTGGAAAGTTTTTAGCCATTAAATTTCTCAACCCTAAACTTACCATCTTCTGCCATTGCCCCCACTTGAACGAGAAACCCTTCTTTCATGTGAGTTTATCAGCCAAATAAACCTTTGGCTCTGATACCAGTTGTTAGAAAAATATTATATATGACAAAGAAATGCAAGACATATAATATGCGGAAAAACACAAACACATAAAACCAAAGAGACACAGATATATGTGGTTCACCCAGTTTAGGCTATGTCCACCCCGAATAGCCAGTCCTTCCTTTCTATTATCCAAGAAAATGAAGAGACACAACCTACAACAGATTAGATGTAATATCCTATGTTTTCTCTCACAGTCTCAACTCTCTGTTTCTCTTTCTAGGAATACACATATATTCCACAACTTTAATACAATTCCCTCATACAAAGAGAGGGGTTGCCTTCTAGGGAAAAAAACCCTAAACTAAACATAAATTCTACTGTCAGATCATCCACCTAATGAACTGCCCAGATTGACTAGAAATTACTATACTTTTACAAGGCAATTTTACATATTTTTTTAGCTTATGCGGTGCTACCCCTGAAACCCCCGTCGAGGGATCGTTAGCCCCTGCACCCCCCCACATGGAGGGGTATACATCCAGCTGAAACAAAGACCTCTAAATTACGATGATAATCATGCTCCACACCCAACACAACATTGATGGTGGGGGCATCTCTTTTTCTTCTTCTAGACCTCTTGAAACATTCTTCCCTAATTATATTGTTGTATATGGGAACATATTTGATGTCCTAGAGAAGGGGTTTTTTAACACATAATTTATTCAATTCTCCCAGCATTTCAACTTCTTTCAGGGTTTGTTTTTTAGGATGGACCAACCTTTAAGGATAGGGAGGTACATTGGCTTGAGGGGCACTATATTTCTTATCTTATTCAAGATATTCAGTGGAGAATGTGGGTGAGCATCTAGAAGTACCTTACCAGACTTAAGGTTTGTCTCTTGTATTTCCAAAGAATAATTTGGATATGATGTCTCCCCTCTTTAGACTTTCTAAATTGACTTGTCGTTCGGGTTCAGATTAGTTTGATCAAGAATATGAGGTTGCTTGGGTGGATTATTGTGGGGTATCCATGGTTGAGATGGAGGAGGAGGAAGTAAGGTAGGAGGTTGGGCTACCTAAGGCCTCCATATTATGAAGGGTTTCCCCAATGAGGAGGTTGAGGTTGATATGACTGAAAGGGTGGATTGACAATCTGGGGATGACAGTAAGGAGAATAGGACCAAGGAGAGGGCATGGACCAAGATGAGTGAGTTGGATGATACTAAGGTTGAAAGGATGCACTCTAGTTTGGATTGAAAGAAGGGTAATGTGCACCTTGCATGTCATGTTGATATGGTCGAGGCCCTTTTGGCCTCCTCTAGTTGATGAAGCAAAGATGCTCCAAGCCACAATATTCCCTTTGATATAAAACCTTTAGGCCTAGAAGAGAGGGACATTTGTTAGTTTCATGGTTTTCTTCACAAATAGAGTAGGCCTCTATAACATTCAATTGACACTCATTTACGGGGTGCCTATTAGTGCATCTTTGGAAAAACATAGCGAGTGCCTTGTTTCACTCCTCTTTCTTCTTTTTGATCTGCATACTATCCATTTTCATGGAAAAGGTATGAAAAATCTCACTCTTAAATTCTTCTAGAATGCTACCTATTTTATGTTTGATGGTTGAAGTGGAGAGAGAAGATTTGATCAAGCCTTGATTGGATCTACCCCTATTCCTTGCAGCCCTAGAATGATTATTGAATATTGTCTTGATGTCTTCATAAGTTAGCTGGTAAATGTCTCCACTAGACAAAATATTAAGGGTATATATCAAATCCTCCCTAATCCCTTAAAGAAGATCAAAATTCAAGGATTATGGGTTAACACTACAGTTAGCTCTTTTGTAGTTGATTTGGAATATTCTTCATAATACTCTAAGGATTCATCTCACCCTATGGTCATCCTAAAGGTATCCTCTTTTGTTTCCCTTGATCTACAATAGTCCTTGTATTTCTTATTAAAGGCTTGTTGTGTTTGAGTCCATTTGGTGATGTTGCCTCCTTCTAAGCTCATGAACCAACGTAAGGTTGTACTCTTGAGGGTACAATGGAACAAATTTATCTTTTTCTCATCAAAAGTGTAATCATAGGTTCTGCAAACCACAACAAATGTGAACATGAATGTATTAGGGTTCTCAGAAGCCAGGCCATAGAAGCGTGAGAGAGAAGTGGGGCTTATATTTTTCATTCCGACATCCCCATTGGTTCCATTGATAGGAAAAACCTTATTCTTCTTGTTCTTAGCCATGTTTTTGGTAGTTGATGTGGGTTCTTCCCTTGCTATGGGTTCTTCAAATATTTCTGGTTGTTCACCTAAAGGGTTTTCCAACCCCTCTGTGGTTAGATTAGGAGGTTCACAATCACCAAAGAAGAGTGATGGTTGACTGCTAGAAGGGGTGGGGGTTTTGGTAGAATTTTTCCCTAGATTGTCCCTAATATTATGAGGCATGAAATAATTTTGTGATTTTTTGTGTTTTCCTTCTCTCTTTTTTTTAAATTTTTCCAAGACAAAAAAAAAAAGATGCAAAGAAAAAGTAAAATGGAAAGAAAGAAACTCTAAGTAGAAATAACACCTACTTGGACACCTTGCTAGCAATGGAACCAAAAAGTGATGAGCCCCATTATTGCAACAAGAGGGTTGCAAATCCCAAGGTTACTAGCTTCAATTGTCAACCTGGGGTTGTACAAACTTAACTGGTGGTTATGTTGTATGCACAATATGATAATCTCTACTCAAAGCAATCTAAGACAATGAACCAAAACAAGGTATACAAATACCAATCTCTCAATTGTATCTAGATTTGCAAGAAAAAAAGATTACATAAAAGGAAGTTCTAATCCACTTGCGAGAATGGAAATGCTAATCTACTTACAGGAATGGAAATGTTACTCTACTTTGTATAAATTCAAAGGTAAACCTACTTACATGAATGTAAATATTATTATATTTTCAGAATGTAAAAGTTGATCTACTCACAGAATGTAAACAATAATCTACTTATAGAATGTAAATATTGCATCAAAGATAAACCTAGTGGATGCATAAGAAATAACAATGCTTAAAATTGACACCCTAGCTTAAGAAGAATAAAACAAAGAAATCAAACCTAATCTAACTTTCATAAGGTAAAGAGAATGAAATAAACCTTCAATCACTTCATTCAAGAGAGATTATATCCTAGTAACAAAGTTAATTAAGTGCTTTATAAAATAATCGTGCAAATCATCATTATGCCATTCAATGCATGAACTTGTTCACTAACCCTAATTGCAAAGATGAATTATAGTGGTGGAAAGGAAACTCCTAATTGATCTTTGGCACCCCTCAATCATGGTTTCAAAGACTAAGAGACATTATTAAGGACAATTTCCGTCAAATTTGGAGGGCTTCTACATGGTGCTAAAAGATGCTACAAGATTGCTACAAGATTACTCTGTTTTGCTACAAGAATGAATCTGTGAGCATTCTGAGGGTGAAAAAGTTGTTCTAAATGTAGGAAGGGGTAATGAATGATACATGAAGGTTTATGTGGCCCTTTCCAAGATTAGTACTCTTTAGGGGGGGCGTCTTTCACAAGGATCAATTCACACGATGGCCTTCAACAACCCAGAAATGTACTTTCGATGAGAAATCTTTTGAGGGAGTTGTTGAGGTAGAAAGAAGGGAGATGGTGCTAGGATAAGGAGTGTAAATGAAAATGATAACCTTGCAAATCAACAGTATTGTAACACCCTCCTCCCACATCTACCCAAGCAACTAACCAATCAAGGTAAACATGGGACAAGAGGCCATTGTGATATGATTTGACCTCCTAAGTCACGTTAAGGAAGTGGAACTGACGAAAACACACCATACAGACATTCAATATCAACAATAGGACCCTGAGGAACCAACCCAACCTTGTTTCCAACCATCCCCTGTGTCCCACTAAGATTTCGGACCACTTGACCCCTGGAGGTTCTCATGCTATAAGAATGCCAGTGGCCAGGAGGCTCTAGATGCTCTCATGACCAGGCATGCCAGCATCTAGGGACTATTTTGCTTAGTTCTATGCCAGCATCCTCGGGATTTATGCCACATTTTCAGGCCCAGAAAAAAGTTACTGTCCAGAATTGAATGACACCTTCAAGACAAAAAAATAACATGGAAATAACAATACTAACGTAATTACTTGAATAAGACCTTGAATGGACCCCTACTAGCCATGATAGGAATTTCGTGAAACATATCACGAATATGTAATCTATAGGTGTAAATAATAGATTTGATCATAGGGGTCTCATACTTAACCGAGATTCGCTATGAGGCATCGTTTCCTAGTCACTTTAGATGCAGTTTCATCCATTAGACCATAGAAACATTGTTAATTCATATGCAAGTAAAAACATGATGGGAGCCATATATAGCCACTATCATAATAAATATTCATAACCAGCACAATAAAAACAAAAATACCAAGGATACAATAGCCATAGAATCCACATATAAACCAATATATTACTCATAGTAGTACAAGGAGAAATAACCTCATATTAATGTGCAAAGTCCAATATGGTATGGGACTAGCACGTTCCACTCGATTGTAGAATGGTTGAGACAAATCTCTCTTTAGCCATTCACCCATGTGCCATATTCCAAGCATGAATGTGTGATCTCATAGAACACATCAATCCAAAACTATCTAGGGCTTCGAGAGGCCATCCACCTCAACCCATCAACCGGTGATTCCACCTCATAGTCGGATATCACAAAACCATGATTATATTGGTCTCTATCTAACCCTTCCAAGGCTTCCAGAGTGTTTTTCCAACTAAGGCTTCCAGGACTAGTAACTCAACCCATAACTTTTACCGGGATTTCAGAGTGCTTTTCCAACCAGGGCTTCCAGTACTAGTAACCCAACCCACCAAGGGCTTCCAGAGTGTTTGTCCAACCAAGGCTTCCAAGACTAGTAACTCAACCCAAGCTGTTACAGGGCTTCTAGAAGCGTTTTTCCAACCAAGGCTTCCAAGACTAGTAACTCAACCCAAGCTAAGGAAACATGAGAACCAACCAAAAAAAACAAGGAAATAAATCCACAATCACCATGGCTATCCAGGAAATGGCAAGGATAGGCAAATCCAATATAATTCCCAGCCATTCTCCATGCCAATGAAAAATCATGGCCGAAAAACTACATGCATATGCCATGCATGCCAAAATTAGTGAGGAAAACATACATGCAACTCGGTACCTGCAAGCAAAACTCATTGTAGTTGTTGATCTCAATGTCATCTTACACTTTCATAGTCTTCCTTTTCCTTCTTGTTAAGAAACTCCAAGTATGCCATACTCCTCCAAGAGTGATCCAAGAAACTCTAAAGTGTCCAAGAGTATGAGGGGGAGAGAGAGAATAGAAGAGAGCTCCACCAAAACCTGTCAAAAACCTACTCATTGATCCTCAGAAGCCTTTTTATTAATGAGGCATTTATTTTTTTTATTTTCCATTATTTTCCTTCAATTTCCTCCTCACATGCAACTTGTGACCTTTCACCTTCCGTTTCTCCTAATTTCCATTATTTTCATAAATAAAATGCAAATAAATTCCTCATGCATTTCCAAAGCCTTTGCCTTTGCCTTTGCCAATTTCCTTAGCCATAATAACCGAAAATAACACCCACTAGGATTTCCTTCCCACCATCAACTTGGAATACGTATCCCATCAACTGTGGTATTATATATCTTTACATGAGTTTTTAACCAAGGTTGTTACAAGTAGCACCTGCACAACACAAAAACTTACTCGATCTTGCCAATCATCTAAATCATGTTAATAATGCAAATTGCAGAAAAGTTGAAATAATAGAGAAAGGATGAGTTGAATTTTATTTGAAATATAAATATTCAATTGAAAGGAAGCCTATCTTATAATATGTGTTGAGAAATATAGGGCATTAGCATTAGGTGATTTATCTTCTATTAATAACTTCTTGTGAGTATATTTTACTTCATTAGATTAGGATCTTCTCTTTGCTTAAGTTATTAGTGTTCTTATTCATCAAACAACTACCAATGCATAAATATAAATAGACAAGAGACACAGAATGTAGGCTATAAGCCAAGGCCAAAACCTGTCACTATTTGAGAGGAAAACCCACACAAATTATTCTTATAGAGATTCCAATTGATGCATACCAAGACCAAGACCCTTCACCTATTAGCCACTCCAAGACCCAGACACAAGTCCTCAACCTTCTTATCATTATTGAGATCTTCATCACTGCAAGATTTGCATCAGTGCCTTGAGACTGAGATCTTCATCACTTTTTTGACACTGAGATCTTCACCATTGCCTTGACACTAAGATATTCATCACAAAGATGATACCTTTAGTGTCATAAAAAAACTATAGTTACAATGAGTTGTCATGTTATGAATGAGACCCTACTGCTCTTTGATGTGACACTGAAATAGAGGTATACTTCATTGCAAGGTAGGTCAAGTCCTTTTAATGAGACAATCTTATGTATTCCTTCTGAACTATTGATCAAGGATATCAAAACTTGATATTGTGCTCATCCATCTAAAATACAGAAGGATCAGTATTCCTGTTTACTGTGATTACACCCAACCTATTCACTGTACCCTATGTGAATCTGATATGAACTCTTTTCTAGCCCTCCACTAAAAATCTCATAGATATGCGATGTCTGTTATAGAGATCCAAATTGCTTTTTGTGATACCCATCTGAAACTTCAGAGAGATCCAAAAATCTAAACTATGTTCTTATGCGAAGAGCCTATCCTTGTATATATAATGGTTTGTCTGAATATATCAGCCAACATGAGTTTGTGAACCAGTGTGTCTCCATTACGTGAGCTGAAATGAGTTTGTGGACTGGTGTGTCTCCATTACATGAGCTGAAATGAGTTTGTGAACCAGTGTGTCTCCATTATATGAGCCGACATGAGTACCTTTGTGCATCTTGAGGCCGACATAGAAACATGAATGTGTGTGTGTCATTAGAGGACTATTTTGACACATTATAGACTCAAATACTCTGTTATATCCCCAAGAAGGGTTCTTCATACATGACATAGAATCTTTGACTTTTAATGACTAATCCTAAGGCTCTCAATGGGAGCCATATAAAATGAAATCACTTTCTCATGAAACCCATGAAGCAAGTCTTACAAAAATAATTGTATTTTCTTCATTACATCATTTACAAAAGTCACAATTACATGTCATTATGAAGGCTGAACCTAATTACATTTTTCAACACTCCCTCTTAACTGGGGAGGTATTCATAATGGTACTTGGACATTCTCAATCTGAAGAAATTCTCATAAGAATAATTTTTATTGGTAACTCATTTTTATAACATCATATCAACCAAAATTGTCACATAGCAAGGCCCTGACTAACAACTCCTCTCCACAAGATCTGAGCTCAATGCTAGCAAGATCAATGATTTATAGACACTCTCATTATTTTCTCCCTTGGAACATCCCCTAACCAAGTACTTAGGGTGTATTCCATGAGGACTATTCTTATCTTGGACTTCCCATCCCTCAAAGAACATTGATCCGCCATGATCACTCTTCTATTGGATGCCCTATCTTATCCTCAAAGAGTATCAGATGCCAAATAATCACCCAATCCTCCATTTTGTCTTCCAAGGTGAAGACTAGAATGATGTGTCTATCTCTCCCTCTCAAATAGGGAGGACATACTCCAATAAATGAATGTACTCATTCCTACAAAAGGAATGTACCTAAGCTCCCTCTTGGCTTAGGTATTTTCAAGTTTCTTCCAAGTAAGAAACTTCTTTTCAGACTCCATGAGTTAGTCATGTCCTCATTTCATCAGAAAGTGATCCATCAGTTTTTCCATCTCGCTTTGCTTCATGTCATGTTGCTTTCACTATGCCATATTTTTTGGAAGGGTCTTACATCCTTCAATATGGTCCTCTTGGAAGTCATTCACAAATTTTCCCTTTGGCGGATCTACATAAGCTCATCCATATATTAGTTCAAAACTAAGAAATGGCCACTTAAATCAAAATTATATTTGTGATGGTCTTTCATCATGATATATTTCTATAGGTATCATCATCCTACATGTAGATTGAAACATCTCTTAAAGATATTCATTGTCAAGGATCTCCATATTTTTCTGACTCATATCAGAGTCTTCATATTTTTCTAGGAGATTTCCTAGTCAAATCTTCTTGGTCTTTTAGATGTTGATTGCCTTTATTATGGTTGCATATCTCACAATCTCTTCCTTCCTTTATTCACACATTCCATTCCCAGGATCTTCATAATTCCTTAATTTTAGTCAACCACCTCATACTCCATATGAGGACATATTATGTTGATTTAATCTAGTGTGACTTATGCCTTCTTGCATTCTTTCAGAGGAGGAGATCATTTTACCTTGATCATGCTTCTCAAGATAGAAGTAATGATCCATGTTACCTACAACCATATGACATGACATTACAATATTAAATACAAGCATACATATCTCATTTACCTTTGGGTCATTTAGGCTTCTTTCAACAACTTCCTTGATTGAAAATATATTCAACCCCTTAATCTTCTTCATCTCTTATTTCATCATACCATCATCCCATGAACTCCACAAGTTACAGTCCCTCATGTAACACTTGATTCTTCTCTATATCGGTGAACCCTTCAGTGAGGATTCTGATGAGCCTCGGTATTGCAACAAGAATGCAACAACTCCCAAGGCTACCGACTTTAATTATCAACCCAGGGTTCATACAAACTTAAGAGGTATCGGCACTATATGTGCAGCATACAATGTGTCCTTCCTTTTCTATCATGATGTAATGGAGTACATGTACTGAAGCCAAATCCTAAACTAATTTCAAAAAATGAAATTTTTGAAATGGAACCTTAACCTATTGCAAGAAAGAAAGTACAAGGAAAGAGACTAAAATCAAATGTTAAAACACACCATTTTCTAACTAACTGCTAAGAGGATTTCCTTCAAAAGAATGCTAAGTGTTACACAAAAATATCGTCACCATGATTATTTGCAGTCAGTATGGGTCTATCATCACTTATACTAGCCTCCTAAGCAAGTCTCAGACCTTAGCTCTTCATGTCAAGCTTTGCAAAATAGAGAAAGACATTGAAAATCAATATTACTCTGGTTCCGCACTTTCTCCTACTTTTACCTACGGACCCGCACCCTTTGTTCATAATACCTACGTACCTGCATGCTCTCTCTATAAAGGTGTGGGTGCGTACCCCTGTAAAAGTCAAAAAGGCGCAATTTTATCCTAAAAGACTCTCTTTTGGGTTAATTCTAGATGTTTCTAGAAGAATTTTGACATGGATTGTTCGCTCCAAGGTAGTTCATGCATCCCAAAAGAGAAGGAGCTAATCCCTTGATAGGAGGAGCTATCCCTTTGAAGGAGGGCTTTATCCCTTTGAAGGAGGACCTACTAACTCCCCTCCATTGCACTATAAATTAAGGCATTGGGTCAGTTGCTAGAGAGGTTAGCAGCTAAACATTTTGAGGGTAAATGCTGATGGAATTGGAACTTCCTAGTTAAACTTGAGAGGAGAGATCACATACCTTTTGGTTTCATTGGGAAGTGAGTGAAACTTGTAAAAGTAGAGGAGACTTCTTGTTGGACCCTGGGAGGAGCTTGTACAACATCAAGGCACAGGTTGTAAAGTTCTTCTTCATTTGAATTAATACAATCAGATTCATTTTCTCAACAAATTGTCTTATGTGGTTTGTTTCATAATCTCCTTGATCATTATGATGAATATGCTTTATGATATTGGCTTTTCAAGTGCTATTTAATTTGGTTTGCTTGTTTGTGTTTGCAGAATTACACTTCAAGGAAGCTCATTTGGAGCGAGGGAGCGAGGCTTCCACAAACTTGCATTGGAACCAAGGTAGGCCTAAAACACTTGTTTGCCTTTGTTTTTAATTGCATATTTAGAGAAAGATAGTTTTTGATTGGCTTGCTTGTCACTAGATATCTTTAGATACTAGGGAGGTCGATCTTGTCCGCAACCTCGACTCGTTCCGTGTGACAAAATGGTGACTCCACTTGGGACTTGATTGTTTTCCTTGTTTTGACTTTGACCTGAGAAACTGTGTTTTTGTTTCTGTTTTTGGCTTCTTGTGTGTGGAATTGGGTGGATTTAGTAGATCTAGGATTATGTTTGGTTTTCATAACTTTAGGAGAAGCCCGCACCCTATGCCTGTAACACAGTGCGTACTTATACGCATGTTTTCTTTTCACACAGAGCGTGCACGCACCTGTCTAAACTATGGGCCTGTGGACCCTGCTAAAATTTTGAAAACTTAAGATTTGCTCTTTCAGTGAATTTAGTTTTTGCTTAAATGTTGTTAACCCCTGCCCAAACCTGCATGTGACTTGTTAAGAACTTTCCTTGGGTTAATTCCATTGGTGTTAGGGTTTTAGGTGAAATTCCTAGAAGTTTTGGTTGTTGCTCTTGATTTTCATTTTGGTCCCGTAGTAGCTCAGAGCTTAGAAGCTGTAGAAGCCTCAGATCACCTTGGTTTTTATTGGCCTTCTTATGAGTCCGACCATTTGCAAAATCTACCTTTGTTGAAGAATCCATCTTGTGTTTTCTCTTTGTGAAACTTCGAAAAATCTTGAGTTAAAAGTTTGTATTTCATTTTTACTAAAGAAAATAAAAATTGGTTGTTTTTTGACTGATTTGTGATTCTGGACAAGTTAGTCCTTGGTTTGCTTATCGCCAAGTAAACCATCCTTGAAAAAGACATCTTGTAAGCTTTTACTTCAAATAGTTTTTTATAGTTTATAGATCTCAAGATTTGCTTTATCCATAGTTTTGAGTGTGTTATAAAAATAAAAAAAAAACTCTTTTGAAAAAGTTTGTTTTTGTAGTCTTTGAACGTTTGAAAGAAAAGGGAAATTCTTGTGAATATAACTAGTTGTCTCATTTTGAGTGCATTGGAAAAGACAAAAACTCTTCTTTTAATTTGTTTGTTAAGAAAGATTTGTGTTTACAAGCATTTGCATTCTCAAACTCTTTCCTAGCTAGAAGTTCATTGAAGGGAAAAGATTACTTAATCATCTTAAATGCATCTTTTTTTAGTGATTTCGAGTCGAGTCTTCACACCATGAGTTTCATCTCCGCACCTCTTGACCTAAAGAAAAACCAATAGAAATAACGCTTTAAGTAAAATCAATCTAGTAATCTTTTTATTTCTAGGGCTCTATTACACCAACATAGCTTAGGCTAGTGTCTTGGAGTAGGGAGTAATTAACTCTCCAAGACAGTAAAACAAACAAGTAGTTGTATCTTGCAGTAGGAGAGAAATCCAATTGTTTTATCTATGCTCTGGAAAAGCTCCTCTTAAAGGAGAAGCACGAGATCATGTCCGAACCAGTGTGGGAATCAATCCTTCCTCATTGGGAACGACGCCAGATATTCACGTATTAGAAACGGTAAACCTCGGATTAACCATTGTTGAGGATCTTGGGGTCACTTGCTGGTAAACCTTGGATTATGTCAAGGAGCCTTCAAGGGGATTGAGCTTACTACTCTGCCCTTGCATGCATATCGGATCGTAGATTGTTCCCCCAGGTATATTTGTTTCCGTTGGTAACCATAGTGACCATATTCTATAGGATTCTTCCTAAGGTGACGGTGGTGGGAAGATCCCACTGTACCTAGAGTAGACGTTGGCTAGACTCACATGGATTTTCTGGGGGTTTTCTTCACTCGAGACGGTTTAGTGGAGAAACTTGTTCCAGTCTATTCATTAAGCAGGTTTCCGGGGTAACTGTTCCAACCGCTATTTCTGTATTGAATTCTGCGACGTTGGATTTCATCACCAACTAGTGTTTTCAGTATGGAAAGTTATTGTTTGTGTGTGGTTTGATCTCCTAGATTCTTTAGGCATGTGATTCAATTTGTTTGGTTCTTTAGAGGCTTTAGGTGGTTTTCATTGAGATTTTACTTTGTTTGTGTGTGAAGTAGTTAAAAGTCTTTAACTGTGGTTGAATTACCAAGGCAGTCCCGTAGACTTCGAGGCCAATCTCCTGAGTTTGTAAACGTGGTTGAGTTATTGAGGAAGTCCCGTAGGCTTCAGGGACAACCTCCTGAGGAAGTACCGAGCCAGCTTGAAGGCTTGAAAGTCCTCGTAACTCCTAGAGACAGTAGAGTTGGATCACCTGAAGAAGGAGAATCTTCTTTGATAGTACATCTGGATTCTCAATCGTTAGTAGTTTCAGAAGTTACTAGTAGTGTTGCATCTACTAGTGATATAGGTGAAGAACCGGAAATATCTGAACCTGAATCTGAAATTGTTGCTACTCCCATATCATATTTTGTTTCTCCAGCTTCTAGTGGTCCTAGTTCACCTAGGGTAGAAACTGTAATTACCCAAGATCTTCCTTCTAGACTTATAGCTATTGAAGAACTTGCTATTTCGGACAACGAAGAAAGCATTCCTTTTCCATAAGATTGACCTATCTTAGACCTTAGGGAGCGTGAATCAATCTTTTACAGTCCACCTAGGAGCAATGCTTGGTATCGTTCATTGACTAATTTTTTTGAAAACCCGGGACTAAGTTTTTCACCACCTCGTATTTTTTATCACCCAACACCTAGAGATTAATATCCTTCGTTGAATATGTCTAAGCAGTCATCCATGTTTTCTCAATCTCCGGAAGCCTATTTGTACGACGGTCCTTCTGTTCCCGTTGGGTATCAGTCCATGTCTGGTACTTTTTCGGGAGCATCTCCTCAACCTATCGAACAGAAGTTATTAACTGGAAGTAATGGTACTAAACCGTTGAGTGTAGAAGATATTCTCATGATGTCAGGTTCTATTCCCACTCCTCAACCGTACGGTGGCCAGTCTCCGCCTGGGGGGCAACCTCAAGGTACTCAGTTTGCGCCTGGGGGACAACCTCAAGGATAGTACATACCTACGGGATAGTACGTTCCTCAAGGTCAACCCCAAACTCAATATGTACCTCTAGGTCAACCTCAGTGTCAATATGTACCTCAGGGTCAACCTCAGTATCAATATGCACCTCAATATCAATATGTACCTCAAGGTCAACCCCAGTATCAGTACGTGCCTCAGGGTTATCAACCCCAAGGTCA
>APFE031448338.1:0-15842 GCA_000404065.3 Pinus taeda | reverse complement strand
TCATAGATGTGGGATTCATTAAGGCCCTCCTATGACGGGTCACTTCTTGTCGACATCAGCTCATTATCCAAGAAGTCGACTTAGGAACAACCCTTTCAGTACTTTGAAGCTTGCATGTCTCAATGGCATGTTTCTCACTTTCGGCGATAGGTTTACATTAATGGCCTTTGACCGAGAGATTTTGTGTGGTGTTCGATGCCAAGTCCTTTTTCACACCACGCGAATTGTACTGTAGTACCTTGAGGGTCATTGTCATCATTGGTGATTCCTCTCGTGCCTGTTAACAACTTACATCATTGGCTGGTAATCAAGCGATGTCTTTCCATGCTCGACTACAGAACATTTTTCACATGGATCGACTTGTACTCTGAGTGAAGATTGAACATGTTTTGAAGACCTCGGATCTAGTTTCATCCATCCGGGCTGCGATATATTCAGGAATATAAAGACATCAAATGTACATCATTGGCGAACAGATGATCATCCAAATCAAAGGATGATGAGTCTGAATCATCAGTCTGCCACACAGACGATTGTCTGTCCTAGTACATGAAAATGAATTTATAAAGCTGAGCATGGGAATGCCCGCCTCAGCTAGATCATAAAAAAAAAATGTTTTCAAGATAATGTATTGTATTGTATCTTATTACAGGTTGCCTCCCAGCTCAAAAAAACTTCGGATCCTCATGGTAAAGCATCTCACTCGACTAACGACCTCATGCTCTAGGGGGCAACTGTTATAAACATTTTTGGGCACTACAAACCCAATCATAAATGTCCATAAACTGAGGGCTCCTAAGTCCCTAAAAGTGTTGCTTCATTGCCTAAAGGAACAAGGTCAGCTGATTACATCATCTCCCAAAATTTCTCCACTAAAAACTGCTCAGAAATGGCCAAAACTGGACCACACTGAATACCCAGTGCAGAGGGTGCGATGCATATCACCTTCCCAGTGTAAAGGGTGTGATGCATACTGAATGGCCCCTTGTAGGGTGCGATGGTCGGGAATAGACAATTGGTAAGGACAATTTGCGAGGTGGAAGATCATGGAATCTTCCAGAAGCTTCCCCTCTGACACTTGCCTCTCTGTTTTCGACCAGGGATGAGTAATAGATCATCATTCTCCAAGTGGAATCAAGAACTATGAGAGAGAGGACACTAATCAAGACCCCAGAAGATGACTCACCCCCCTACAATCATCTATATATGGATCCCTCATCACAGAGATCCAGAGGCTGGAATCTTGTATCTTGTAGAGAAGTGCTATTGGTTTTCTGGTGTAACTTCATAGTGTTGGGTGATCTAAGCTTTACTTGAGGTGAAGAACGGATTTCTTGCTGGAGGATGATGCTGGGTCAGAACATATGGTTGTAATCCTCTTGCTATTCTTGATCTTAATAAAGCTATTCAAAATTTCCTCCATATTCTTGTATGTTTGATTATATATGCATTTGTATGGTTAACACATATCTGGTCCTGTGTTATTTATGAATATAGATCTTTGTTCTTCGATAGTTGTATGCTTCTTTCATTCCACAGGTTCTCTTTGAAGCTGGGTAGACGAAGAATAAGCGGCAAAGATTTATCAGGAAGGAGAGGAATCAAGCAAGGAAACCAAGCGCAAGACTAAGGTTGGTGTCCTTTGTTCCACTCTTATCTATTTTCATAAAGGAAAGCGAAAGTAGATTTTACTTGTTTGTTTCTAAGATAGCTACCAGTCTTAGTGGGAATAGCAGCTCCAAGTGGACACTATTCCCGGTAACAAGGCTAGTATGCACATATGTATATTCTCAAAAAAAGGTCATGCGCATAAAATAAAGTTGTGGGAATTGTGAAGGGTTAGCCAGTTAGCCAACATGGTTGGATACACATGATGGTAGTAGGAACTCTTGGAGCTCCAATGCTACTAAAAGTTTGTATGGCTGAGTTGGGCACCCTGGAAGTGGTGGCATATCTCGATGGATTGTGGGTGCAGAGAAGGGTGTGCACTGCTTACTGGTAGAGCTCGGTAATTAGCTACAAGTCCTAAAGTCGCAGGACTCTGAGAATGTCTCTATTCAACTGAGCAATACACCCTATAGGTGGTGGGATAGCTTGAGGGTCTGTAAGTGTAGAGAAGGGAGTGCACTGCCTAGGTGTAGTTTGATGGGTGGAATGAGTGTATGTGTACTGGTATTTGGCCGAGTTGCTACTCGATGGAGTTGAAGCCCTAGCTTCGGGGTGACCCATTGTTGATAGGAAATGAACAATATGCTCTATGGTTGGGAGGGAGATTGAAGGTGTGCACCCAGTTGGAAGCTTAACAGATAATTTATACTATATCTTAAAGAAGACTACATGCCATGCCATGCGAGGTGTATAGCGGAAGTCGTGACTGCCAGTTCATGGGCAGTTTGAGTTAAGAAAACATAATTAATAGAAGAAGTTAAATTTTAATGAAATACAGGTGCATTAGGGAGGCCCGTATGACTTAAGACAACTACAGAACATTGTTACAGGTAGATTTGATTAGTGTCGGGGAGTAAATCAAAATGTTTGCCAATTTTTTTGAATATTCATTAATTTCTTAAGTCATCCTCCTAATCTACAAGAAAAAGAATCCAAGTTAGGTTCTCACTTTCCAAGTTTTACACATGTCAAGAGATAAATTCGCTAGTGATGCGCTCTATATTCATGGGTTTGAATTGTTAGATTGTCCACATTTTCCAAGATGAACTTGTAGTGTACCAAGGTTGTTACTCAACATATATGCTCCAATCGGATATAATACTCACTTGGTCATATATCCTTTATGCGAAAATTCTTTATTTGGTTTCCCAAGTTAATTTTCTTGGAAAATGTTGGTAATTTGTTAGCCAATTTTTATTTTTGCTGCCTAGGAAATCTTAAGGTGGTTGTTATTGAGTTGTTTCCATTGCCTAAAATATGATCATAATGGATATATTCTAATTGTTTCCACCTTACTACCCTTTGGAGAAGGGTTGGCTAAGCTTGACATAGGTCTTCTATGGCTCTTAGATGTCATTCATTAGACACCCTTAGTTTAAGGCTATGGAACACATTAGTGTTAGTGGGCGCCCACTAACACTAATGTGTTCCATAGCCTTAAACTAAGGGTGTCTAATGAATGACATCCAAGAGCCATAACAACCCTCGGCAACTAACACTATGTTTTCCATAGCCTTAAACTAAGGGTGTCTAATGAATGACATCCAAGAGCCATAACAACCCTCGGCAACCCATGACATCCAAATATTGTTGCGGCATACAAGATAAAGTCAAGTGACCACTCTCCAAGTGTCAAGCACTGATCATCGCAAGGATCTTGGAAATGTGCCTTAGACAAAAAATTAATTACTAGGGTTATGACATCAAACCCTAGAAAATCATTTATTCTCTAGGATTTTATTTTAAAAATCACTAGCCCCATCCACCCTTGTAAAAACACAATTATAAAATGTAACACCCCTAGTCAAACACCATAATGTAAATTCCATGTACATAAGAAACTTACGTTGGTGAGCCAAAACATATTAATTAGGCTAGTGAGGTTAGACTTACTTTTTGGGGCGGTGTGCCTGTGTGTATGTTTTTATTATGCTTCACGTCAAGTGTGCCCATGTGTATATTTTCTTATATGCTATGAGGCTAGAAAACCTAATGTTGTAAATGTGTTTAACTTGTTTGTATTAATAAACACATAATGGTTGCAAACCAAATTTGACAAAAAGTGTATGGGGGGCCAAGACTCCATGGGAATATAAATGGATCTTATGTGATTCCATAGTCATTAAAAAGAGCAGATGAATATAACCAAAGTCAATATAGTGAATTTAGAGAGTGCTAAGTGTTAGAAAAAGGTCGTTCGCTTAAATGAAACTTGTGGGAACTGTGAAGAGTTAGAGTTAGCCAGTTAGCTAACAATGTGGGATACAGGGGATGGCAATAAGAACTCTTGGAGTGCTAGTGCAAAAACATCTATGTCTGGATTAGTTGGGAACCCTAGAAGTGGTGGCATAGCCCAAGTGTTGAAATTTCTAAGTCTGACATGTTAGAAATTGCCACTGCATTATTTAGTTTATTTTCTCCTACTTTTTCTTTTCATTAACAAGTTATTTATAAATATAAATACCGAAAATAAACACAAATTTAGCCTTAACACATATATAGATCATAAACTAAAATAAATGAGACAAACACACAAGGGACACACTTATTTATGGACAATCATCCATGAAAAACCCAAATGTGGGAAAATCGGTGCAACAAATATGAGGGTTTTATTATTATGCAATTTCTGAATACAACTAGGGTGCCAAAAATGGCTCACCCAATAGAGGATGTCCTCGGTAGTAATACCTCTTCTCAGAGATAGATATTCTGGCTTCTCAATCCCTAGATGAACGATCCCACAATAACTATGACAGCTCTTAGCTTGACAATGAAAGATGCTCCAAGCTTCTCTACTACTCTGCATCACTCTGCAGGGATTGGGTCACCCTTCCCAGCTCACCAGTACTCAGGTTTCCCAACTACTGATACCTCTGCATCAGCCTATAGGCTCTCTGTGTCATTCCTCTGACTCTCTACGTCACCCACGCTGGCCTCCTCAGCCTTTGCATAGGTCACAAAGGTCTCTTCGTCAGCCTTCCGAGGCTCTGCACTATCTATCTGCGATGTATTCTCTGCCGCATGCCGAACTGCCCCTCGCTGAAACAGATCACTAGCTCAATTCTCTCAGCAAAACCCTGCTCCAAAAAATCAAACTAACTGATCAATTTGGTATATTTCCAACTGACCCTCAAGCCTCCTCTTATATGTTTCCTGTTGAGTCTTCAACAACCGAGATTAAGTCCCTAATCAATGGATAAGATTAGATTTTGCTTGATCCATGTCATTTAGAAAATTCTCACCTAGTTTTATATTAATACCCATTAATGTTTTAATTTTCCTAAGTTTAGACTTAGGAACCCCATTAAAAATATTAATTATTGTAATATCTCTCCAACTGGGTGGAATTTTCCCAAACCATTTCTGGGTCTTGGAGATTTTATGTGCCTTAGCCTCTCCACCAATTTTCATGGCTAGATAACATCTGATGCTACCACAAATCAACACTCCCTCTTAGTGAGGAATGTGCTATAGTAATGTTTCACCGTGGAAACATCAAACTGATCCTCCGCACCACTACCTGTGTTGATGCTTCCCCTGCTGCCTCACATCATTTGGACTGCGGCTTCCTATACTGCGTCCCATGACACTGCCACTACCACTGCAACTCCTACAACTGTATTGTAGCTCCCTCTCAATATGCTGCCCATGCTACCTCTAGCATTGCCACTACTAACTACTGAACTGCTACTCAGTTACGGAGAAGTAGGTAACTGACTTCTTCCATATACTAACATCCTAGTCAGTCTGGAAGCCTCTTAAAATTGAAGCTTCCTCTACTTCTATTATGTGCTCTCTCTGTTGTTGTTTCATACACCTCTGTGCCTCTCGCATTGCTGCAACCTCCATTGCACTGCCTCAGATTTCTGCACCCAAGCACTCCCTTGCTGCTCCACTACACTTTGCTACACCCGACCCCTATCAACCTGCTACTTCCATTAAGGGCTCCAGTAGCTGGATATGATCCAAGATTTTGGGCACCTCGAGGATCCTGCCCCTAGTATGTAGTCCTCCTGACTACAACTCGATGTCTTCCAACCTCTTCTCTAGAGGTGCATGAGAACCCATGGCACAACCGTCATCAGTCTCGACCTCTTTCTCTTCCTTAGCTAGAGCTGCCTTAGGGTTGAAAGCCTCTCCCTTGTTTTTCTTCCTAGGACACTGGGATGCATAATGTCCCAGCTCCCCACAATGGAAGCACTTCACCTTGGAGATATCCTTCTTCTTCCTCTTCCCTTGCTATCCCGCAAATGCTAGAGACGTATACTCCTCCTCTTTCTTGATTTGACCTCCCTTGCCACTACTCCCCACCTTGGTCATCTGCCACATCTCCTCCCATCTTGGAAGAGTGGCCTTGCCCAAAATACTTTGGGCAAATGTCTCCCACTCCTCAGAGATTGCATTCTGGGGAGTCCTAACCATAAATTCTGGATCTAGTGTAGAACCTATGGAAGTGAGTTGGTCACGAATTTCTTGAAACCTGAGAAGGAATGGATCTATTTGCTCTCCCTTCTGCATCTAATACGACCATAGTTGATTCTCCAATAGCATCTTCCACTACACACAAGTGCCTTGATACAAGGTAGTCAAAGTATCCCACATCTCCTTTGATGTGTTCTTTTCAGTCAAATGTGGTATGACATGATCTTTGACCCCGTTTAGGATCATGAACTTCACCCTCACCATTGCATCCTCATATTTCTCATTCTCAGCTGGGTCGATCGGGATAGCCATGGTTCTCAAGGAAAGGTCCTTGATGCGATGTCAATCCAGGACGGCCAGGATTTTGGCCTTCCAGATGACAAAGTTGGAAGCCTCGTCTAACCTATCATGATTCCTCAGTCTGTTCACTGCCATTTTAGCTCCTCTTATGGACTCCCTCTGAGATTTGAATTCCCTCCTGGAAATCTCCCTCTAAGTCCTGATTTCCCTCTTGGAAATCCTTTGGCCAGGTGTCGAACCGCTCCGCTCCAATCCTCCTTGCAACTGCAAGTTAGATCTGGATTTCTTGGCTAGAAATCCGTCAAGGAGGCGACTCCCTCTACCTTGGTTCTGTCGCCTTAGGTACTATTTTGCATCGACAGAAACAACACCCTAGCAGCTTCTCAATCACAATTTTCCCATAGCTCCCCAAGCATTGTCAACTGAAGAAACTGAGCCTTTCACGCTTTGCGCAATCCCGACAATGGTAGAATTTTCACATCTTGGTCACGACATCAATCCTTCATGGCTGAGAAAGATGATTGAGCACAGTGTAGGTCTGATCTACCCCTCTCTGCCTTTGCACTGACCCTCCTAAAAGCTCGAAATGATGATGCAGGCCCTCTGCGTCACTTCTTCTCTGCTGCTTCTACTCTGGAACAACGTTGTCTTTTAGGACCGCTGTTACTACTACAAATACTTCAGATTACTGCTGGTGACTTCAATGCTCTTGTCATATGCACTACTCTGAGACCATGTTGAAATTTCTAAGTCTGTCACGTCAGAAATCCCTACTGCATTATATGGTTTATTTTCTTCTACTTGTTCTTCTCGTTAACAAGTTATTTATAAATACAAATATCAAAAATAAGCACAAATGCAACGTTAACACATATATAGATTGGCATCTGAAATAACTAAGACAAACACACAAGGGACACCACTATTTTTGGACAATCATCCCCGGAAAAACCCAATGCGGGAAAACCAGTGTAGCAAATATGAGGGTTTTATTATTATGCAGTTTCTAGATACAACTAAGGTGCCAGAAATGGCTCACCCAAGAGAGAATGTCCTCGGTAGTAATACCTCTCCTCGAAGATAGATATTCAGCTGATCAATCACCAGATGAATGATCCCACAACAACTATGGAAACTCTTTGCTGGATAACAAAAGCTGCTCCAAGATTCTCTACTTCTCTGCATCACTCTGCAGGAACTACGTCACCCTTCCCAGCTCACCAACAGTTAGTCTGCCCTACGAAAATCACCCAATGCTGCCTCTTGGCCCTGCATCATCTTTGCTATCATCTACGCAGCTACTGATGCCTCTGCTTCAGCCTCTAGGCTCTTTGCGTTAGCCATGTGGCCCTCTGCATCACCCACGCTGGCCTCCTCAACCTCTGCGTAGCTCCCAGATGCCTCTTCGTCACCCTTCCCAGGATTTGCGCTGTCTCTCTGGCACTATCTCTGCCTCTCTGCTATGTATTCTTGGCCTCGTGCCGAACTGCCCCTCGCTACAAAATATAACTAGCTCGATTCTTTCAACAAAACCTTGCTCCAGAAAATCGAACTGATTGATCAATTTGGTGTATCTCCAACTGACCCTCAAGCCTCCTCTTATGCTTTTCTTGTTGAGTCTTCAATGACCGAGATTAAGTCCCTAATAAATAGCTAAGATTAGGTTTGGCTTGATCCATGTCAAGCTAGTGATCTGTTGTAGTGAGGCGAAATTCGGCACGAGGCCGAGAATACATAGCAGAGAGGCAGAGATAGTGCCAGAGAGACAGTGCAAAGCTTGGAGATGTTGACGTAGAGGTAGTTGGGACTTACACAGAGGCTGAAGAGGCCAGCGTGGGTGACGCAGAGGGCCAGAGGGCTAATGTAGAGAGCCAAGGGGAAGTCATAGAGGCTTCAGTAGCTGCGCAAAGGCTAGCAGAGCTGAGGTTGGGCCAAGAGGCAGCGCTGGAGATTTTTTGTGGTGCAGACTGAGTTCTGGTGAGATGAGAGGGTGACGCAATCCCTATCATAGTGACACAGAGCAAAGGATAAGCTTGGAGCATCTTTCGCTATCCAGCTAAGGAGCTATCGTAGTTGTTATGGGATCATTCATCCGGTGACTGATCAACTATTGATTTATGGAAGCATTGGATGTGCTCTAGCCATGAAAATTGGTGGAGAGGCTAAAGCACATGAAATCTCCAAGACCCAGAAGTGGTTTGGACAGATTGTACCCGGTTTGGGAGATATTAAAATAATTTATATTTTTAATGGAGTTCCTAAGTCTAAACTTAGGAAAAATAAAATATTAATGGGTATTAATATAAAATTGGGTTAGAAGGTTTCAAAAGTCATGGATCAAGCCAAATATAATCTTAGTTGTTGATCAGAGATTTAATGTCGGCCGTTGAAGGACCAACGAGAAAAGTATAAGAAGAGGTTTGAGGGTCAGTTGGAGAAAACACTAGAGTGATCAATCATTGATTTTTCTAGAGCGGGGTTGCTAAGCGAAGTTTAATCAGTGATTAGCAGTGAGGGGCAGTGAGTACGAGGTATAGAGGTAGAGACAATACTAGAAGACCAACACAGAAGTAGAGAGAGCGAGAGCAATAAGCAGTCCAGGCTACGCAGAGCCTAACAGAGTCAGCGCAGAAGCCAGAGGGACTGTGTCATGCATGCAGAGGCTACTGGAGTGACGCAGAGGGTCCCAGATGTTGCGCAGTGCCTCAAAGGGTTGATTCAGAGGGTCCTGGGGAGGAGTGTCCATAAATGCTGCCTCCCTAGAGACTGCTTGCACATCTGTTTGCTCCACTCCAATGGCTGGCCCCAAGGGTGTCTTCTCATCCTCCATCATGAGCTTAACATGAGCCACTAGCTTTGGCATCAATATACATGGTATTAAGATATACACATCAAATCCTTATTCAGCCATACAACTACTCAGCAACATATTAAGCTCACTCATTCTCTGACAACAATCACTCTCATTCTATGACAACAACACTGACCTTTACTATGGGTACATACGGTGTTATACTTTAGATTTACTAATGAAGGTTATTAGATATTGAGAATCTAGAAAGGATATTTGACCAAGTAAGTATTATATCCAATTGGAGCATATATGTTGAGTAACAATATTGGTGCACTATAAGTTCGTCTTGGACAATGTAGACAATCTAACAATTCAAGCCCATGAATGTAGAGTGCATCACTAGAGAATTTATCTCTTGACATATGTACAACTTGGAAAGTGAGCGCTTAAATTGGAAACTTTGTCCTGTAGATTAGGTGGATGACTTAAGAAATTAATGAATATTCGAAAAAATTGGCAACCATTTCAAGTTACTCCTCTACACTAATAAAATCCACCTGTAACGATGTTTCGTAATCTTCTTTAGTCATACGCGCCCCCCCTATGCACCTCTACTTCATTAAAAGGTAAATTATTGTACTAATTAAATATTATTTTTCAAATATAGCCGTTATTTGAAATTTTGGTCTCTACATTGCTCTTTATTTAAGTCATTGCCATGGTCTGCCTCTTCATCTAGTCCTAATGATGAAACACATTGGCTGGTTTGAAACACGCTGGCCAAAAAATTTTGTTATGTGATTTCTATCGAAAGACTTTTTGCAATTCATTATGGATCACAGAAGCTTGAATTCCGAAATTACGACAAAAAAATTATGTTATGTGATTTCTACTGAAAGAATTTTCGTAATTAATTATGTTTTCTTAACTCATATTGGCATCTAAATGGCTTGCATGAATTCCCCTAAAATCCTTGCATGGCATGGCATGTAGTCCTTTTTAAGATACAATAGAACTTATATGTTAAGTTTCCAACTAGCTGCAGATCTTTGATGATCCTCCCAACCATAGACCACATTGTTCATTTCTTATCAACAATGGGTGATCCCCGAGCTGGGGCTTTGACTCCATCGGGTAACAGCTCAGCCAAATAAGGGTACACATGTGGTACCATAAATAGACCAGAGTACCAAAACTCAGCAGGATCCAACCTATAGGCTCACGCCCCCATCAAACTTCACCCAGGCAATGCACGCCCTTCTCTACACCTGCAGACCCTCAAGCTATGCCACCACATCTAGGGCATCTTTCCCGACCGAAGATAGATGTCCTCAGAGTCCTATGAATTCAGGACTTCTAGCTAATTTCCGAGATCTACTAGTATCCTCCAATGCCTAATATAAAAACCATAGAAGCCTCCAAATTCTAGTTTCACATCCCCCATCAGCCTATACCTAAGTAGTGCACACCCCTCTCTGCACCCGTAGTCCCTCGTTCTATGTTGCCATTTCAAGGTTGCCCAAATCGACTAGACAAAGATGTTCTTAGCACTGGCATTCCAAGCATTCCTACTGCCATCCTGGGTATCCACCCCAATTGGCTAACTGGCTAACCATTAATAAATCCCACAACTTTCTTTTAAGTGCATGACCTTTTTCTGACACTTGGAACCCTCTAAAGTCACTTAGTTACCTATAGTTATATTCATCTGCTCTTTTTATTGACTATGGAATCATATCAACCCCATTTATATTCCCATGGAGTTTTGGCCCCCCCATACTCTTTTCGTCGAATTCACTCTGCAACTATTTTGTGTTTATTAATAGGCAAAAGTTAAAGACATTTACAGCATCAAATTTTCTAGCCTCATAACATATAATAAAATATATACCTGGGCACATTTGCCACAAAGCATATAAACACATACACATAGGCACACCACCCCAAAAAGTAAGTCTCGTCACCGGCCTAATTAATATGCTCCGGGTCACAAACATACGTCTCGCATGTACATGGCATTTACAATATCGGGTTCGACTCGAGGTGTGAGATTAATAATAGTGCCGTTGCAAGGGTCGATGGGGCTAGTGCTAGTTGGCGAGCGTTGTTATGGCTCTTGGATGTCATTCATTAGACAACCTTACTTTATGGCTATGGACCACATTAGTGTTAGCGGGGGCCCACTAATACTAATGTGTTCTATAGCCTTAAACTAAGGGTGTCTAATGAATGACATCCCAGAGCCATAGAAGCCCTATGTCAAGCTCAGACAACCCCTCTCCAAAGGGTAGTAAGGTGGAAACAATTAGCTTATCTCCATTATGATCATATGTTAGGCAGAGCCAAAAACTCAACAACACCCACCTTAAGGTTTCCTTGGGAACAAAAATAAAAATTGGCCAACACATCAACGACATTCCCTTGAATATTAACTTGGGAAACGATATAAGGAATTTTGGCATAAAGGATATTTGACCAGGTGAATATTATATCTGATTGGAGAATATATGTTGAGTAACGATATTGGTGCACTGTAAATTCATCTTGCACAATGTGGGTTGTCTAACAATTCAAGCCCATGAATGTAGAGTGCAACACTAGAGAATTTATCTCTTGACATGTGTACAACTTGGAAAGTGAGTGTCGAAATTGGAAACCTTATCTTGTAGATTAGGCGGATGACTCAAGAAATTAACGAATATTTGAAAAAATTGGCAAACATTTTGATTTACTCCCCTACACCAATCAAATCTACTTGTAACTACGTTTTGTAATTGTCTTCATTTAAACGAACCTCCCTAATGATCCTCTACTTCATTAAAAGTTAACTTATACTAATTATGTTTTCTCAGCTCACATTAGACAACAACTTGCTTGCTTCACTTCTAAACAACTTGCATGGCATGGCATGTAATCTTCTTTAAGATATAGTAGAACTTTTCTATTAAGCTTCCAATTGGCTGTAGACCTTCAATGTTCCTCCAAACCATAGACCACATTGTTTATTTCCTATCAACAGTGGGTCACCCCGGCTCTGGGGCTTCGACTCCATCGGGTAAAAGATCAGCCAAATACGGGTACACACGTGGTACCATCAACCGAAAAAAGTACCAAACTCTAGTAGGCTCCAACCTATAGGCCCACGCTCACCATCAACTGCACCCAAGTAGTGCACACCCTTCTCTACACTTGCAAAAACTCAAGCTATTTCACCACTTCCAAGGTGTCTTACTAGGCCGCACAAAGACGTTCTCAAAGTCCTTTGACTTTAGGACTTCTATCTAATTTTTGAGCTTTCTAGGTATGCTTGAGGCCCTAATATGAAAACCCGAAATCCTCAAACCTCTAGTTTCACATCCCCCATCAGCCTACACCCAAGCAATGTGCACCCTTCTCTGCACCCACAGTCTCTCGGGCTATGCCACCACTTCTAGGGTTCCCAACTCAGCCAGACAAAGATATTCTTAGCCTTGGCACTCCAAGAGTTCCTACTGCCATCTTTTCTATCCAAAACTATTGGCTAACTGGCTAACCATCATAGTTCCCACAAGTTTCATTTAAGCGAATGACCTTTTTCTGTCACTTGGCACTCTCTAAATTCACTATATTGACTTTGGTTATATTCATCTGCTCTTTTTAATGACTATGGAATCATATCGGCCACATTTATATTCCCATGGAGTCTTGGCCCCCCATACTCTTTTTGTCAAATTCGGTTTGCAACCGTTATGTGTTTATTAATATGCACAAGTTAAAAACATTTACAACAACACGTTTTCTAGCCTCATAGCATATAAGAGATATACACATGGGCACACTAGCCCTGAAGCATATACAAACATACACATACGCACACCGCCCCAAACAGTAAGTCTAACCTCACTAGCCTAATTAATATGTTATGTCTCACCAACATAAGTTTCGTATGTACATGGAATTTACAATATGGGGTTCGACTAGGGGTGTTACATTTTATAATTTAGTCGTTACAAGGGTGGATGGATGCGACAGCACTAGCAAATCTGAGGCTAATCTGAAAGACTTGGCCAATTCCTTTCTTCACAGAATAGTGGCCCGGGAGAAAATTATCCCATATACGGATGTGGTAAGATGGGCGATTCAAGAAATCCCAATTATCGATAGAACTTTCAACACTATAGATGGGAGGATTTTCGGTTCTTTTCGAGCCGAAGATATAAGGCAAATGTATCATTTACCTACGGAGGAGAAGAAGTATAACACGACATTCCTAGAGAAGTTCCGAGTAGAAAATGAGACTGAGTCCGAACCAATTCGAGCTTGGAGACAAAATCCAGCAAAGCACAAGCACGAATCTTCGGGTAAGTACTTAGTCGATTCTCTATGTTTTCCTTACTGCTATGCTGGGATTATGATGTGCAAACTATGGGGATTACATGATTTTGCCAATTTTACCATAGAAATGGTCCCCTTAATGGAGGCGGCATGTAGTGGCGAAATAATGGATTGGGCGGATATACTATCCGATAAGCTAGCAACTGCCATTCTTAATTTCAGATTTAACTCTCGTGTTACTGAGAGGTTCATTCCGCCATTTTACTACAGTGCCTATGTGTTAGATGTTTTATGTTTTAATTCTGAATTTCTTGTGCTCGGATGGAGGTGGACGTCGTAAGACCCCGCACTTGTCCACATATACCATCAAAAGTTGTGGAAGACCAACTACAAACACCACTTGTATCAAATCTGCAACAGTTTCATGTTGCCTATTCATTATTCAATTTTCAATAAGCCTGCCCCGAAGATTTTTGACCAAGCGGGGGTGGATTTAACTGCCGTAGCAAGTTGGTTTGGAGAAGAAAAGTTCACCTATATTAGAGTTTTTGGCAGTCAAGCCAAGCCCCATGTGCTTCCTCTATACATCCCTGATAAGCTACTTGCCAGGGAAGTAGCCTATCACATCAATGCCGATGGGGTTACTCAGACCCTGAAAAAAGCAAAGAAGCATGTCTGGCCCTCCTTTCCCTTGCGAATTGGTATTTACACTCTGCATGATCTCAAACATGCAGATAAGGAAGCTGAGAAAATAAATTCGCTGACTCTGGAAACTCTGCCAAGCAGGCGATTCGATCCAAGGAAAATCGCCTACAACGCACTCAACCAGGCCAAATTGGCCAAGTTCGAGCACAAAGAAGACAAATTTGAGGATTTTTTTGCATCGGCCGAGTCACTATATCAAGTTAAATCGCTCGCCATAAATGAATACAACGATAAGGGGCTAGCCGAATTTAACAGAATTAGAGAGCAGAGGTTGCAAACTCTGCATCTAGACCTGTTAGCGACTACTCCAACAACGATAAAATAAAGCGAGCCTGAGCAGCGACGTGATAAAGAACCTCCTATTACATCAAAGCAGCAGGAGGAAGTGCATGACCAGAGGCAGGAGGAAACCCAAGAAAACTTGCAAAAACAGGAAGAAACCCAGGCAAAAACTCAGGAAGGGAGCAGTTCAAGAGCTAACGATGATACACAGACTGATCCGAAATTGCTCCAGGAATGGAAACAATTCAATTTAATCATCGACAATTTAGAATGCTCCAAAGATGATGAGGTTTCAAAAGAAGGCGACACTCAGGAAGTGACATCAAAGCAGGTTTCGGGCGAAACCAACGACCCACCCAAATTAAAGGAAACGAAAATAATTCCTAAGGATCCATCGGGCGAAATCATTTTGCAGATAGAAGATATTCCTCCCTTGCATGTCTTCTACAGCCCTAAGCATAAAGCTGTTGTGAAGCGACAGAGGAAGAGGAGAAGGGCTGATCAACCTTCTTTATTCCCTGAATTAACAGTAACGGGCAATGTGGTGTGGAAGGAAGAATTTGATCCCTCCGATGACTTGACAAAGCTATCGCAATATGCTGGAGCATATTCGGTGGCAACCATAGATAAAGCATCAGAGGTGAGATGTATATTAAAGGCGAAAGATCAAGACATTGTTTCGCTACAGGCTCAATTATCGGAAGCGCATCAGAAGGCAGAGCAGGAATCGCTAGTACAACAACAAAATAATAATCAGCTGACTAAGCAATTGCAAGAAGAAAAACAGAGGATCGACGAAAGCGCAATCCAAAAGCAAAAGGAGCCATCGGCAGCATTGGCGCAATTAAAAATATCAACTGAGGGAATGATAAAATCCAAAGATGAGCAAATCGCTCAATTATCAACTCAAATTGAGCAAATGAAAAATCTCCCTCAAATAGATGAGTTTAAAGCAGAGGCGTTCCAATTAAATAAAGCATTGATAAATCAAATGAAGCTCCTATGTCAGAAAATCACCCAGGCAGAGCCATTGTGCGACTTAGTGGCATCCATAAGCGAAAAAAGTAGAAAAGGCAAGGACAGATTTGGATCAGGCCGAAGAAACATTGACAAATTTTCTGGAATGGCAAGATTTCGATCAGGGCCAGGCACCTAACCTACCAAGAATTCTGGAATCACACAAGGAAATATTATTCACAGAATGGCAATCACAGTTAATGAAGGCAAAAAGAGAGATTTTAAGATGCAAGGCAACCACTAATAATTTGGTTGAATTAGTAAATAATACTATTTATTTGTCTAACATGATTTCCCAATGTACTCCAGGCCAATTAACAACAACAAAGATGTTGGA
>APFE031448334.1:42484-53946 GCA_000404065.3 Pinus taeda | reverse complement strand
CCCAACTTGTCCACCATCTCTGTGGCAGCTAGATTATCCGTACTGCCGCTGTTGATAATCAGCTTGCAGCATTTTCCGTGTGGCTTACAAACTATCCGGAATAATGCCTTCCTTTGAGTTTGTTCAGCTGTCTCCTTTGCTGGCTTCAACAATACTTTATTCAAAATTAAGGCTTCCCCTGTTTCTGGCACATTCTCTACTTCTTGGGGTGGTGCCTCTACCTCCTCAGGCTATGTAACATATGCTCCTCTGGGACCATCTTGTTCTCCTTTAGGACACTCAAAAGACCTGTGCCCCCACTTGTGACACTTGTAGCACTGGTAGGCAGCTTCTCTGCCTCTGCCATTTACCCTTCCTCTCTGATATGGCCTTCCTCCTCTAGTGCTGTCTCCCTTTTTTTCTGTCCCTAAAGTCTTAGAACTGCTACCCTCTTCACTATTGTTGGTAGTTCATCCTCTACCATAGGATTGTCCTTTTCCCCTACCAGTTCCTTGTCCTCTCCTAGCATTCTGTTTTCTTGTGATCTTCTCCTTTGCCTTTATGGCACTCTGGTATGCTTCTTCTATGTTCCTTAGGGAGAGAATACTTATCTCACCCAATATTTCCAGCCTTAGGCCATTCACATACCTTGCTGTCTTTTCTGGGGTGTCTTCCATGTACCCAACTCTCAAATTCACCCAGTAGAATTCTTCAGTATATTCTTTCACCGTCATTCCTCTTTGCTTCAAATTCTGCACTTATCGATGCAAGGCAATCTGGTAATCTTTGGGCAAAAATCTGCCCTTCATCTTGGCCACCATTCTCAGCCATTTCTTAATTGGCAACTTATTCATCCTCCTTTTTGCTTGGACACTGTCCCATCACAAGGCCGCGTGTCCTTTCAGCTTGGTTGCAGCGAATTTAACTCACCGATCTTCGCTGACCTATTCACATTCAAAATATTTGTCCAACTCACTAATCCAGTCCAACAGAACTTATGTGGACAAGCTGCCATCGTAATTTGGAATCTCGGGCTTTGGTTTACTGCCAGCTAACAGGACTAACCTCAACAACCTAATTTCGGGTCCTTACTCATCCAATCCATTTGTCGCCACTACATTTTCTTCTTTGTTTCCATCTCCTACCTCCAGATCCCTTCTCCTTCCTACTTCTACCACCGCGAAACATGCATTAAGGATCCTGATCTCTTCCCATAATCCTTCCTTTGCTACTCTCCGAACACCTCTCCCACAACCTCGTCTTCCAACCTCCATTTCTTAGGAAAACTCAAAACTTGGCTCTGATACCACAATATGATGGGACCAGCCCATTTAGCTTGCAGATTAACAATAATTTAAAACTGTGATTAGCACTAAGACAAGGTCAGCGCAAACATGATTAACATTATAACAAAAATCAAAACAAATATTTTTGTTTTTCGGTTTGATGGCGCAATTAATTGGTGAGTACGCAGTAGGTGTGAGGGGACACCTATCCCTACCTCGGACTTCACCCTCCCACTCTTCGACTATGCTCTAACCCTCGTCACTTGTCACTTTGGTGCTTTGGCTCTTCTCTGCTTGCGGTGAGGGTTTATCATTACTCTAGCTGTGACTGTGTCAAGTATTGCAATGGTTCTCTATCCACACTTGGTTATGGACTCCTTCGCCTGGTGGCTTGGTAACTTCGTCTGCGCTTCCTCTTTTGCTACCCGGTGGGTCTCACTTAGGCACTATATTGATGGCTTCGTCGGCTTCGTGAGAGGGTTTTCCTTGTTCCTCTATTGGCTTATTGTTCTTCTTCGTGGATGCTGCTATTTCTACTGTTATCTTAACTCTCTCTGTATATATTCTCTGGATGAGTTTCTAGTTACCCGCTTGATTATTTCTCTGGTTGATCTATTGGTAATTCTCTGTGGCTTGCAATTTGCGGTCACAACAGGCCCTGTCCTCGGCTTTGCTTGGCCCTGGCAAGGTAAGTCCTTCTCTCTAAGCTATATTTCATTCACACAGTTTTTCTTCAATACTAAGGGTAGCCGCTCCTTGTGAGCAAGGCTCCCTCTTGTGGTTGTGACCCAGTTATGGACTCATTCCTCCGGCGTTGTCTGTTCCTCTAGTAAGTCAAGCTATAGACCCTACCTTCACTACTCATTAATTTTCCATCTGGGTCTTGGAAAGAAAACAACTGACACACCCCTGGTTTTTTCCTATTGCAAGTTGGGGTTGGCTCCAAATTCGGTTGTTGAGCCGGTTGCTACCTAATGGTTCTGGTAGGGTCACTCCTTGCTACAATTTCTTTTTTTTGTAGTCTTCTTTCCTCGGTTCCTACATTGGCGTGGTCCACTATTAGGCTAGGGCTTGAGGGCTTCGGCTCCTCTGTCTCTTATCAGGTGTCGAGTGACCTTTGAGCTTCGGCTGTATGTAACTTTTTCTTTTCAATAGTTTTGTAGCCAACTAGGTTTTCAAACCCTGGCCTCGCAGTTTGTTTTTCCTGCAGATGTAGTCGTCCTGCCTTGCTGTGGTTGTCTAAGCACCTTATGATTATTTGCTTTGTAAACCAGTATTACATTGTTTATAAAGAGAAAGAGAATTTATATGTGCATGGATTACCTCTATTGTGAATGTATCTCAAAATAACTGGGACTGTTGGTTTGTTGAGAATTCTTTCATGGTTGTTGTTTGTGCTCGTATGTCTGGAATTTGTGTTGCTACTAGAACTATGTAATTGGGCCTTCAGTTAATACAATACTTCTTGTTTCATCCTTCGAATTTAGGAAGTATGTCTCTGTCTATTAGGAAAGATTGCTGGGAATAGAGAAACCTGTTTTGACTAGTTATTACATTCAGTAATTAGGGGGGAAAAGAAAATAAATCAGAAAATCATTTGTTACAGAGGGATTCAGATTCTTAGGTTTTTGAAAATTATTTTCTTCTGTATGTTATCACTGTTCTGGTGTATCGAACCTCTACAAAATATGATATGCCTTCTTTTGTGCTATTTCGAGACAATTTCTCACAATTGCTCGCAGTTACATTAGTAGTTACATAGTTGATAACTGTTTTTGGGTTTTCTTGCTCTGTGGAATATATTATATTTTTTTTATATGAAAAACAGTTGTTAAATAAAAAGAAAACAAAGAAGTGTGGTTGTAACAACCTTCATCTAACCGTGATGTTCCTAAATGCCACTTAACTAAAAACTTCAAAAAAAAAAATGCAAGTTCCTAAATATTGTTCTAATCAACAAATGTAAATGAAACCAAACGATAAATGTGAACTTGTTCTCCTTAGCTAAGACTAAACACCCCAGCCATGATACCCTCAGCTGGATGCTCCGACATCAGGTTTTCATCTTCAATGTTCATATTCTCATAGAGATGGTATATCCTTTCCATCCATGGTGTTTTAGGAATTTCCCAATGACACGTTTCACTATGGAGCTCATGAGAGTTCGTTCTAATCTTGACTATATTAATTTTCTTCTTTGAGCTAGTTAAAACATAGAGATACTTTTGATCTTCTAGGCTGGGGTTGATGACCTCCTTATAATATCTTAATTTTCTTTTAGTTGGTAAATCTTTCTCACACCACATTTTTTCTTTGAATTTAGAAGTAACAATATTTTTAATGTTATTAATGTTTTGCAATGCAACATTCTCATTGACCTCCCAAAGGTTTAACCATATACCAACCTCGTTTGAGCCTTAAGTGGTTTTGGCTGAAAAGAAACAAGCAAGGAGCCAAGCGAAAGACTGAGGTTGGTGCTCTCTGCTTCTCTCTCATCTATCTCTCATAAAGGAAAACACAAGTGACTTTAAATTGTTTGTTTCTGAGATAGCTACCCGTCTTAGTGGGACTAGCAGCTCTGAATGGACACTAGTTTTCCCGATAACAATGGTAGATCCCGTACATCAGCCCTTGTGGAACACTCATCCAAAACCAAACATCTTGTATGTTTAGAAGATGCCAAAATCATTGCAAGAGAGGATCATTATCAAAAGAGGAAAATCAGAGAGGTCATCGAAATCATGAAATTTCCTTAGAACCTCAACAGGGACAATGGGAGCAAGATTAGTGGAAATTGGCTTCCCCTCATCAGGCAAATAAATCCCTCCAAATCTTTTGTAGCTTAGTATCACTAGTTTTCCAAAAGAAAAGAAAAGAAAATTAATTAATTAATAATAACCAATATAACAAAATGAATTTATTCTAATGGCTATAGATTATAGTAACATTAGTTTTATAAATTAACATTTGGAAAATTATAAAATTATAAATCAATTAATTATTAATTAATTAACTAAACCAATTAAATAGTTTACTTCTCTCATTAGTCTTAAACAGTTGTATCTATTAAGAATTAATAATTTATTTATTTAAAATAATTATAATTAGAATAATTAAATTAAAATAAATAATTAAAACAAAAATAAATTAAAACTGAAATAAATAAAATAATAATAAAAATTAAATTAATATGTGTAGGTTAAGTCGGCTTTCACTATTTAGGATTAATTAGGTTTATATATATGCTGGTCAGAGAATTCTTCTCTCAAAGAACAATCATTCATAATCTACCATTTTTTGGTCCTGATAATGGACCCCCTTTGGGGTTCAAAATGTCGACATGATGAATATAATGTTGTGCATAATCCAGAGCATACTACACCAATCAATAAGATTACCATTAGATACAGGTTCCCTTTACCACAAATGGATGATATGTTGGACTGCTCGAGTGGAGCAACATATTTTCAAAGATCGATTTAAAAAGTTGTTATCATCAAATATGGATTCGAAAAGGAGACAAGTGGAAGGCTGCTTTCAAAACCAATGAGGGCCCGTATGAATGGCTGGTCATGCCATCTGGATTTAGCAATGCACCCAACACATTCATGCGCTTAATGAACTAGATGCTGAAATAATATATTGGGAAGTTCGTTATTGTGTATTTAGATGATATCCTTATTTTCAGCGAGACTAGGGAAGAACTTTTCTGACACGTTAGGTGTGTCTTGGAAAAATTACAGTAGAATAAATTGCTGTTAAATTTGAAGAAATGTATGTTTTTTTAAGAAGGAGTTGGTTTATTTGGGATTCATGATTTCAAAGAATGAGTTAAATATGGATCCGGAAAAGGTTGCAGCCATAGTTAGCTGGCCGTCCCCAAAAAGTTTATTTGAAGTACGGAGTTTTCATGGGCTAGCAAGTTTTTACTGGAAGTTTATAAAAAAAATTAGTGGGATTTGTGCACCCATGGTGGACACTGTCAAAAAAGAAAATCAACCTTTATATTGGACTGAGTCAGCTGAAAATAGCTTTCATCTGCTGAAAAAGAAGATCATCGAAAGACCCATTTTGAGGTTACCAGATTTCAACAAACATTTTCAAGTTCATTGTGATGCCAATGGGATAGCCATTGGAGCGGTACTGATTCAAGAGGATAAACCGGTCGCCTATTTCAGTGAGAAATTAAATGAGAATAGACAGAAATATATGCCCTGTGACAAGGAATTCTATGCAGTGGTGTAAGCGCTGAAACATTGGAGAAACTACTTGTTGGGAAATGAATTTGATCTGTTTTCGGACAATTCTGCTTTGCAATATGTCATGCAACAACATGAGCTTAATCATAAACATGTGAAGTGGGTGGAATATCTCCAGAGTTTCACGTTTGTGTTGAAGCACGTTAGTGGACAAGCAAACAAAGTGGCATATGCATTAAGTAGAAGAAGTTTGATTTTACAGGAAAGCAGAGTGCAGGTGTTGGGCTTTGAACATCTCAAAGATTTGTATGAGACAGATGCAGATTTTTGGGAAGCATATGAAGCTTGCCAGAATCCACTGTTGAGTGACAATAGTTTGTGGTTAGATTATAACATATAGGAAGGATTGATGTTCAAGGGAGGAAAATTGTGTATTCCAGAATGTTCAATGAGGGAGAACTTAATTCAGGAGAAACATAGTGGTGGTCTAACTGGACATTTTGTCATAGACAAGACTTTGGACCAGGCAAGTCATTTCTATTATTAGCCAAATATGTTGCGAGACGTACAATGGTATGTGGCTAGATGTAAGATGTGTCAGTTGGCAAAGGGACATAGTCAAAATACGGGATTGTATACGCCCCTACTTGCTCCGGATAGGCCATGGGACTCAGTCAATTTAGACTTTGTCTTGGGTTTGCCGGCGACACAGAAAGGATACAATTCAATCATGGTAGTAGTGGATCGCTTTACTAATATGGCACATTTTATTCCTTCTAAAAAGACCAGTGATGCCACGCATGTAGCCCATTTATTCTTCACCGAAATTGTCAGACTGCATGGCTTACCAAAGTTTATTATTTTGGATAGGGACGTGAAGTTTACGAGCCATTTCTGGTAGACTTTGTGGAATAAATTAGATACTAAATTTAACTTCAGCTCAGCTTATCATCCATAGACCGAAGGGAAAACTGAGGTATTAAACCGAAGTATGGGAAATCTACTACTTAGTCTAGTTGGAGAGAATTCATGATAGTGGGATCGTGTACTCACACAAGCGGAGTTTGCTTATAACGATTCACCCAATAGGAGTATAGGTAGAAGCCCTTTCCAAATCCTATATGGCATGCACCCCCGTGGAGTGAATGAGTTACAAGAATTGGGTCAGTTGGAACAGAGCAGTGCTGACAGAGAAGATTTTGCCAAAATGATTAATGATATTCACAAACAGGTGAAAGCTAAATTGCATAACAACAACCAAAGATATAAGAAGAAGGAAAATTTAAAATGACGGGAAGTGCAATTTAATTTAGGAGACCTGGTACTGGCATACCTATGAAAAGAGAGGTGTCCTAGAGGAGAATATAAAAAAGCTCAAATTGAAAAATATAGGGCCTTGCCAGATACTGTGGAAATTCTCTGCCAATGCATATGAACTGAAATTACCCTCAGGTATTGGGATCTCGCCCATTTTCAATGTAGCAGACCTATACCCTTATATTTCTGCTAATATGGAGGACAGTTCAACAGGACACACATGGGACACCCAGGGAGATGAAGAGATAGGGATATGGATTAGACAAATGCCCCCAGCCAAGCCTTTGGAGATTGACCAAATACTGGATACTCAGGTAGCTAGGCGTACATGCCAAAAGGAGTACTTGCAATACTTGGTTAAGTGGAAGGGCCATCCAATTGAGGACAGTTCCTGGTTGGATGCTGGACAGATTCAACCAAGACCAACAACATTCGAGCCATGGCCACAGAGCGACAAAACCCCAGCTGCTCACAAGGAGCGGAACTGTTAGCAGAAGAAAAGCAAAGAGGGAGCCTGAAATCGAAGCAGATAGGTTACCTTGTGTTAGAGCCGAACTGTCACTAGGGAAGTTGAGCTGAGGAACTGACAAGAATGCGCACCATAAACACAGTCAAACGCACCAGAGACAAACCAGAAGTGCAGCAAACTAACTAAGATTACAGAGAAATCACTGCATACCCAGGATGGCCACAAAACCAAGCATTATTTCGAAAAACCACGCAAGAAGAAGCCACCAAACTCATCGATACAACATCTTAACATTACCCAGTAACATAGAACTAGAGTCGAGGCCGGAACCAGCAGATAGTGGGAGGCAGAAAGCCATTACCATCAGGCGGCAGGAACCAGGTAAGGACACAGAGGAGCAAAGCGAAACCGACAGCAACAATAACCCAAGCTACAACCAAAACCCACGCCATAGAACCATAACAAGGTGAACAAGACAACCTTGAAAAGGTAGCAGTGTTAATGCTCCATTAAAACCTCACCAAAAACCCCAGTTGCATACAAGCTCAGGAAGGGATCACGTGGGCCAGTTGCCACGAAGGCACCCACCTCAGCTTTTGGGGTGAGTCATCATAAACCAACCTAGATTCATATTAATTCCAAATCAATCTCTCTCTTAAGGTGAAAACCTCGTTTGGGGTGAAAATTAAAATGGTATAATTTTCATATTTAACTATATGATATATAAAAAACTATTATAGAAAAATTTAAAATATCACTCACTAAAACACAAAACAATACTTATAAATTTTGATTTTTTACCCACATGTACGTGGGGTTTTTCACCCTTTAAATAGACTATATTCCAGATGAATACATGTGAGTACATAATCTTTGACAATATGGCTATCATACTGGGTTGTGGAGTCTTTCAACCTTTAAATATACTATATTCCACATGAATACATGTGAGTACATAATTTTTACAATATGGTTGTCATACTGGGTTGTAGAATGCCTCTCAGCACAATAAGTTTAAAAATTTAAAACATAAGTTTGTTTTTAAAAAAGTATTTTTATTTTTATTTATTTTTTAATCAGGAGAATTGTTAGACCTACTACTTATCATAGAGGAGATCTTGGATGTGTGAGACTGCTAGTATACTCCTTAACTTAACCCAACTACTAATGAGACTCATTATATAGGTAAACCAATATTTGAGTGAGGCTTTAAATTGGTTGGTAAACACCTCTTAGTGCAAGATGTCCACTATTATGTCTAGCTCTATGTTTTTTTTTTCTAATTATAAGTTCCAATGTAATGGAGATAGAGCATCTACACCTCTACAAGCTCAATCAGTCAAATCCCTTAATAAATAAGACTCCTTGTTTATAAGATTGGTGATATTCTTATTAGAAGTAATTTGATTATTAAATGTGCTTAAGGTTTTTAAATATACATTGTTGAGAAAATTTAAAATAAAAAAATTAGTTTAAAAAATATAAAACTTCAATTAAACATAACTTTTATTATCTAAAATGTTTAGAGATATTTTAAACTCTACACATATTTAGTAAGAGTGAGTATATTATCAATAGTGAGTGTAATATTTTTTTTTTGGGAGGAATCATATATCAATTTTAATGTGAATGTGTTTGGAACCACTTACTATGGTTCATCATCACGACATATATGGATAACTTGAGACAGAGAATTAATAAACAAGCATATATCCATCTTAAATATGGATCTAATATGAGCGAAGAGGGATCCAATTTCTTCACGTGCAATTTTTTTTATGAGCTGACATTATTTAAATGTTTTGTATAATTATTTAATTTTTTTTTTTTTTAGATTTTTTTTGACAAAGATGAATCAAATTTCAACTTTCATGACAGACGAACAATGTTACACATCATAGTGGGCTATAGAATGAGTCTCTAGGCTCAATTAGCCTCTCACCTCAATAATAGAGATGCAACCATGAAACAACATTAAAATTGATATGTGATTTCATGGATTTTTTTTTTTATAAATAATGAGTGTATTAGTTAAATAATAAACAACATTAAAATTGATATGTGATTTCTTTGATTTTTTTTTTATGATGATGATTAATGTCCATTGAGACCAAACTTTGGTCTATCTGACCTAAAGAAATGAATTATTTTGTTTGATTTAAGATTTTATTCCTATGCTCAAAGGTTTGGAGAGAAGTCTCTGAGTTCACTATAATTTTGACATCATAAAAGGCTAGGAAGGTCAGTATTGCAACAAAGATTATGAAACTGAGATCTAATGTGGTTGTACGGGGGCACTCTAAGAGGAAGTTGAGGAAGTAATTTTCATATTCGATGTTCATATTCTCACAGAGATGGTAGATCCTTTCCATCCATGGTGTTTTAGGAACTGTCCAACGACTTGTTTCACTATGGAGCTCATGAGAGTTCGTTCTAATCTTAACTATATTAATTTTCTTCTTTGAGCTAGTTAAAATATAGAGATACTTTTGATTTTTTAGGGTGGGTTGATGACCTCCTTATAATGTCTTTATTTTCTTTTAGCTGCTAAATCTTTCTCACACCACATTTTTTCTTTGAACTTAGAAGTAACATTATATTTTTAATGTTATTAATGTTTTGCAATGCAACATTCTCGTTGATCTCCCAAAGGTTTAACCATATACCAACCTCGTTTGGGCCTTAAGTGGTTTTGGATGGAATTTAAAGCTAGCTTAGGAAGTCTATGGTCTCCTATGTTATTAAGCTTGTGCTTGTACTACAGAAACCTAGTCATAGCTAGGCTCTCGATAGGGAAAATACCCATTTCTATAAGGAGAATAAGATAGGGTGTATTGCTTTAAATATATATATATATATATAATTTTAAATTATAATTGAGATTTTAAATACTTGCATGCTTTTTTAAGTAACCAAAGTTTAAGCCATGTTTTTAGTAAAATCGAAGGCTAAAAATAAATGGAGGAAAAAATATGATGGCAAAATGAGTATAAATAATGAGATTAAACACACACACACACACATATATATTAAAAATGTAATAAAGGAAAAATATAAAAATGTTATTATAAAAAGGATATTGAATAGTGAAAATATTTGATATCATTTTTTGGTATTCAACTGCGTTAAGTAAGTCATTCATCCATGACCATTTCCATGAGAGGTAGTGGTAACTGACTAATATCTTATGCTTTTTTAATAATCCACTTAGCGCTCATGGCATCAGGTGATGATCAGAAGGGTGAAGAAGTGGGATTGAAACTAGTGAAATAAATCACATAGTGTCAATCATCACTTCCGGGGCTTGTACCCGGTAACCAGGACTTCCTAGGAGGTCACCCATCCCAAATCGCCTCTAGCTCAAGCGCACTTAACTGTGGAGTTTCCCCCACAACCAAGCCCACTTAGCTTGCCCTCCGGAGAAGTCCTGGTTACCGGGTACAAGCCCAGAAGTGATGATTGACGCTATGTGATTTATTTCACTAGTTTCAATCCCACTTCTTCACCCCTGTGAGCATCCCCTCATGCAATGAGTGCTAAGTGGATTATTCAAAAATCATGAGATATTAGTCAGTTACGACTACCTCTCATGGAAATGATCATAGATGAATGACTTACTTAATGCAATTGAATCCCAAAAAATGATATCTAATATAATGCACTGCGAAAACCCCCAATACTTAAGTGAAAATATTTATTTATTTATTTTTAAATTTGAAATATGTATAAAGTTTTAAAATATATATTAGAAATTAAAATGAATTAATATATTTTGATAATAATTTTATTAGTTTTATTCATATTTAATTTATGATGATCTCAAGGTTTGTTAGGTTTCAAAGTGAATTTAATAAAATCTTAATTAATATTAAATTTCAAAATAAACTTAATAAAATTTTGATTAATATTAGGTTCCAAAATGAACTGAATAAAATCTTGATTAATATTATTGCTGAATGTTGCTTCTTCTAAACGATACAACCCAAACTAACAAAGTCATACATAATTTCTTTGATAGAACTAACATGAAACCCCATCTAATTTAGATGGCTTTTAGTTAAGTATCTTTATTAATATTGTTGTTAACTCATTTAAATTCTAGATGGCTTTTGGTTGACCATCTTCATCAATATGGTTAGTAACTCAAAAATATTCAATGCAAGTTCACATGCTCTCATGTATTCATTCCAGAGATGTTATCAATTAGATATG
>APFE031448334.1:29296-42113 GCA_000404065.3 Pinus taeda | reverse complement strand
TAACATTAATACAATATTTTATACTGGAAACTAATTAAAAAGAAAAATTTCCTGCTTAGATCTCATATTATTCTGATTAAAAAAAAATAGTGACCAATCTTGAAAGTGATTGGCAAAGACTATTCTATAAGATCGTTTCTGACCGTTCATTGCATTTGTACAAGGAAATAAAAACCTCCCCGGTTTCTCACACAGAAAAAATATTATGATAATAATAATATAAATTCTAATTTAATAAAGTCACCGCTGACCACCCGAACTTTCCTGCAACGTTTTATTAATGTTTATTATGACCGTCACGCTGGATATGGATGTCAGTCGCTTGGAAGTATTTCGAAATCCGCTTTAAATGGATTTCCAATGGATTTGATTCTTTGGTTTATTATTCATTCTTTGGTTGATAGTATTTGAAATTTTTTAAAGTTAGGATAAGTTATGTTTGATGAATAATTGGTATGTTAGTGATGTGGAATTAGTGTTTAGAGATATGTTAAGAAAATGATTGAATTGTAAAAATCGAAAAATATGGAACCATTGGTTTTATAGACTATTTTTAGTCCATTGGACCTGAAAATATCATTTCATTTATTGTAACTTATATATTAGTATACAAGCAATAAGAATGCAAGTCTCATCACCAACTTCAGCTTCTAAAATTTTGGTGTTTGGAATCGATTTGCGAGTAATTCTACCTGTATTCAAATCTCTAGAAGCTTCATCCATACACCCATAGTGTAGAAAAATACAAACAATAAAAATACGAATCCCATCAATAACAACAAATCTTTCTTCGTTCTCCATCTGTATCTTCGATCTTCATTTGTCTTTCTTTGTAGGCCCTCTGTTATTATATTTACTCCTCCTCTCATTACTACCAGATTAATCTCTTGTTCTTCATTCTGCTGTCAGTTGTTATACTCCTGCAATATAATGCCTTCCTCAAATTCACTCTCATGTAGCTGATCATCTCTTTTAAATTGCTGATTTCTTCCATCTTTATCCTACTAGATTAATACTCCTATTTCCTTCATGTCTCTAAGGGTATAACTTTCTTGCTGCTCTTGATCTTCCATCTCACCCTCAAATAATCTCTGCTCAATTTCTCTGATTTCAGCATCATATTTATTAATGTTGTCTTTCGTACCTATAGTCACATCATTAACTAAAGAGTCTAAACATTTACTTAACTCTATAAATGTTTTAGACATTTCATCCTTATCATGCATGGTAGCCATAATCTCTTCTTTATCAGGTTTTGAAAGTTTCATTTCTCCTTCAGGTTCCTTGAGCAATCTTTCCAAGAACTCTATTTCCATGTGAAATCCTTCCAGCAATTCATCGCAACTTTCATTCTCAACTTCATTCTTGCACTGGAAATCCTCCCGAGTTATCCTGTTTTTTGCACTAACATATTGCAAAGTTCTTTCATCAATTTCATCGGAAAAATTCATTTGCTTACCTTCTTGGAATACCACTATGGCAATTTCATTAGACTTCTAGTCCATATCAACTTCATTTGACTGTCTTACACCAAACAAAAATTCATTTATGAACTCTTTCTGCTGCAATAAATTAACACCTTCTTCCTCTAAAATGCATTCTTCGTCATACTTCACCTCAAGAGCTTCATTCCTGTTTGTGACAGTTTCACTAGACTGTCCATCATCCTCTGCATATCTTGCAAACATACACAAACTATGAGAATTAAAATCACAAGGCTTTATTGCCTCATCTGCTTCCCTTGTCAACGTATCTTCTAATTGTTCTGAACTATTCCAATAGTTCATGAGATCTTCAGATGATCTCTCATTATCCTCTTCACCCAGAATTTCTCCTTGTTCTGGTCTACAAATGGAAACTTCCATTTCTTCTTCTGCTTCTCTGAAGTTTTCCATCAACCACTTTACATGTCTTTGTTGTAGCCTTCTCTGCAACTTAGGCCACTTCACTCGCTTCTTCTTTAAGACCTAACCTAGTCTTTGGTTCTCCTCTAGCAGCATTACTAACGCATCGAGTTATTCTCTTATCTCAGCTATTTCCTTGTCAAGCTCTACTTGACTCATTTGTTTGCTACGGATTGTTTGATCACCCTTCTCCTTCATCTTGTAGCCTTCTTATGAACCTTCCATATGACTTTCCATAGCCATATTCTCTTCTGTGTGAGCTCTACACCTGCAACCAATCAACTTCCTTCTAAGTTGATCTTCTCACGAAGATTCTCCTCTGCCTGGTCTCCAAGTTCTCTTTCCTTAGAACTTGCATTGAGCAATCTTGCTCTCTCTCTAGTTGCTACACTCACTACTCTTAAGGAGTCCTCTGTCCCTGTCTATTCCAAACCTCAGTTGGAATGAGGTTCTGCTACAATCTCTAAGAACTTCCAAGAGTTCTTCCTACAGTCTTACTATTGTAGTCCAGTGCCAAACTTTGCATTTATTCAACATGCTGCGAACTTTCGTAACTTTTTAGTCATAATCTTCACAACCAAGGCATCCTTGCTCTGATACCATCTGATGGGGTTAAAATCGCACTCAGGCGATAACCCGCTTCATATACCAAACACTAATCAATACCCGTGGTTTATGCCCACAACTTTTATCGGAATCATTCTCATTTGATGGGTTTCACAAAGACCCCGCCCAATCAGCAACCATCATAATAGAATGAAACTTGACCAACAAGCATCGACCCCACATCCTACGCATACAAAGAAACCTCAAATAAGAATTAATTCCATTCCATAAACTATTGGGTCTGCTCGAACTGTTAAATGATGTGGAGTTCTCCGCGTGATCACCATTTGATCGATCCCGTGACGAACGACCAAGATCGCCGAATCTCAAATAGATTTAACCCTACTATATAAAACCCCATTAGGTCCAAAATCCAAATTAACTTTTGCGCATGTTTGCACCCGATATCCATCCGATCTCGGATTAAATGGATGATCCGATCACCTTCGGACTCCAACTCAATTACAAATATGGCTCATAACCTCATCGGGTCTGTTTTCTGGAAACCGCTTATGGCTTTTGAGGCTACTCGATAATCCGCTTACCGTCGTTGAATACCGCCTTCGCTACTTAACGCCATCACGTATATGCCATAGATCGCCAATGCTAAACATCGACCTATGAGATCTGACAGCTCCTATGCATACTCCAATCAATTCCTCATTAACTTGGTTTCATTTGTGTTTGATGGTTTCTATGTTATACCGCCTTCCTCTACCATACTTTGATTCAACATCCATATAACAATTAACTATGATATCTTGGTATTTGTTGGATTGCCATTGATCCTACAGTGATCGATGGACGATCAACATGCCTACAAATGGAATTTTAGTCATCTATGCATATACATATAAGAGAACTTCAAAAATGGCACAATACACAGTTCCTCAATCTCTCTGTGTTTGCCGAAGTCTGTCTGGATACATATGTTATACAGAATCACTAATGTAACCAAAATTTATCATTTCATATTACATCATACCGTCCACATTCAGAATTAACTCTCTGTATATGACATATAAACACATAATTACATATTTAAGGCTCGTTGTCCCTCTTTGGCCTGATTTTTCTAATTAGAGCCTCTGTTTCTTCTAATCTGCCCATAGGCTTACAATTCCCTCATGAATCCTCTCACTTTGTCCTTTTAGAAAAGAAAGGAAATACAATATATCTAAGCTAACCATCTCCTCCACAATTGGGGATAGACTATACATTTAGAAATCAAATAATATCCTAATATGAACAAACTAAACTACTTGGCTTGATCTCCACGCAGGGAGGATCAAATTGCCACCTTTTATCTCTTTTCCTTAGTATTTGGCAACAATATAACTACTTACATACTTTTCACTTTATAGAAAGTAAGTAACAACTCTTCTTCCAAACTTTCATTAGCCACAACATGTGACCACACCATCACATTGTTGGCTAGGCCTAGATGCTCTTGCATCATAGATCAATAGAAGTATCTAACATTTTCTTATTGTTGCACACTCGTTGTTGATGATCATTTATTACTTGTGAATACCATCACTGAAATTGTTTTGCACAAGTAAATGAAGGGGCCCTTTACACATAATTTTCCTTAATAGTTTCTTCAAGGATCCTTGCATCTATCTTCTAAGGAAACATTTCCAAGGTATTAACACGGTCCTCTAACCTAATTGAGGAGAAATTCATAATGTTGTTTAGTATTTCATAATGAATTTTCATCCTTTAAGGCATACTGATATTGGCATTAGTTCATCGAACTAGAGATCAATAGCTCCAAATAAAATTTTTGATACAAGTCTTAATACAAACTTTTCAACTAGGCCTATACTTGGTCTTCACTTGACAAGTGATCATAGTCTACAAGAAGGTTGCCAAAATAATTTTAATCTCAAACAAAATCTATTAGAGCAATAATACATACCTTGCAATGCAAGAATATTCTAGTAGACTTATTGAACTCAAGACACCTCTATTGGCCTTTGTCACTAATTGAGGCATCTCAAACTACGTTGGATCACCTCCTGAGTATAGGTATTTGTATCTTTCATTTGAGGTCTTTCGACCTAACTGTGGCAGAACTGAGGCTCTTTTTGTACCTTCTCAAATAACCTCATCCTTTATCCTTATTTTAGATTTCCAGACTAGAGATTTTAATGTCTTAAATTGAGTTAGGGTATGAATTGACATACCATTTTCCTAAATAGTGAATCTCAGTCTTGAGAGGTAAACTTTATTTTGCAAATATCACCAGTAAATTTTGTTTAATCTTCTGAGACATCTTAGTCTTTCTGAGATAACGCATTCTATCCAAGAGGATTACAATATCAAATAAGTCTTCTAGAGATAATATCAAATAATTCTTAGATATATTAAACCTACTGACAATCAAATTTGAATTCTTTTGGCCTCTTTTCAGATTCTATTAGGCCCGTGGCTTAGCCTGAGACTCTTCGAGCCTCCTAAGGTCTATTGGATTCCTACAACCAACCCTGAGACTTTTTCGGCTTGTACAAGATGGACTGAGGCCATTTGATCCCTTGTCACATGCTTCAGCCTTTTAACAAAATTTAGACTTGTGGTCTCAAATTTGTTCATAGAAGTAGGTTTTTCCAACCTTCTTCTAGGGAGTAGATAAAGAGACAGAACTTGGCCTCTTTTTGGATATACTCCTTCCTTCTCAAAAATAAACTAGGATTACTAGGGCTTGAACAAACCCTATAGGAACAAGCTAACTTCTTCAAGGTTTCTCACATACCCTTACTCTGAAACCATGTTATTTTTTCAAGGGCATTCTAAAATAATAATTACTTCTAATGATTTTATGTTTTTCATACTTTCACTCATCATTAGGTAATTACACAAAATACATCAAGAATAACATTTATGAGAATAGAATAATAAAGTGATAGCTAAACAAAAGGCACAAGCATTTACCTTGGGAAAACCCACATGGGGAAAAACCCAACAACCTTTTTCTTAGAGAATTATTCAACTCAACAAGAGATACATCTAAATCTTTAAGTAAATAATATTAGTTAAATTGACCAACAAAATAATCTAGATAAAATCTGGTCTACCCTCATGACAAGTCATGAATTTTCCCAACAAACTTGGCCTGATTTGATTTGGTAGGGCCAGATTTCTTCTCTTGTGCTTATAAGAACTCAGACTTGTTGCTCAGTAGTGCCCAAAAATTCCACACATGAGAAACTGCAAAGAGAGAAGGATGTCACACATGCGAGGTCAAACAAGAGAGAAAAACTTGGTCAATTACTGGAGAACTTCAACCTTCTTCTTTGTCTCCTTCATCTAGATGAACAAAAAATATCTTCTTATGAGAGATCCAAATTGTGCTTGAGGAGGAGGTTGAATGACACATATATAATGATCTTGGGAGGATGAAATGGTGTGTCCTTTCACTGGGGCTGACTTGAAGTCGATCATACATTTTGGAGACAAAAATTCAATATTTGAAAATTCATAAATCCCTCTTTTTGAAATTAACATGAAGAACATACCTTGAATTTATTATTATATATATTTGGAGGACTAAAAATATCAATTATAAAGACTAACCATAACTACAAAAATTCAACACCCTAACCACTTAGCCACGAAAAAGAATAGCAACTCATCCCCTTTACATTTAAAACCACCCCACTTAAATTTGGTTACAATATCATTTAAAATATAAAAATAACCTTCCTTATTATTTTTTACAATATTAATTAAAATAAATATAATAACAAAATAATATATTATTTCTTTTAAATTAATAATAACATATAGTTGTTATTTTTCTCCTTTCCCATTAAAATATCCATTTTTGAAAAATTTTATTTATTATTTTATTATTGTGTTTTCATTTGTCATTATCCTTTTTAGTTTTTATACACAATATTGGTTATTAACTTCTTATTAATGGCTGGATTGGTGCTTAATTTTCTTAACATTATAATATATTCTTTTATTAAGAAAAGCCAGGCACCAATAAGAAAACGTGAATTTGTATTAACATTTATAACATAACTTGACGTTCAAGTTTCCATTAATCAGTTATATTATAAAACATCTTTTATATATAATAATCACAAAGACTTAAGACTTTAATTATGATTAATTTGATATTAATTATATATAATTTATTTATATTTATTATATATTTTGAAATTTGTATTATAATATTTGTATTACAATTATATATTAAGTTAGATTTATTTCGCTGAGAAGGATCAAATTTCGGGATTCACTTTCTTTTTTTAGTACAAAATTTGAGGAAAGATTTACTAACTCTAGAGATTTGATCTCTTTGGGTGCTTCATAGATTGAGACTTAAGGTAGATCTAAGCCACTTTAAAGTGTAAAGTTAAAATGATATAATTTTTGGGTCAAAAAAGATGCTCTCCAACCCAATATGGTAGAGATATTGTAATATTCCACATTTTGGCTCTTTAAAAATAAATAAAATCTCCAACCCATAGAGTTTCCCACTCAATTCTTAACCCGTGGTTCCTTTGTATTCTACTCTAATGTAGCCTACTTAAAGAGTAATATTTAAAAGCTAATAATTAAACCAACCTAGATTCATCTTATTTCCAAATCCATCTCTCTCTTAAGGTGCAAACCTCGTTTAGGGTTGAAAATTAAAATGATATAATTTTCATATTTAATTATATGATATATAAAAAAATTATTATAGAAAAATTTAAAATATCACTCCCTAAAACACAAAAAAATACTTACAAATTTTGATTTTTCACCCACATTTATGTGGAGTCTTTCACCCTTTAAATAGACTATATTCCACATGAATACATGTGAGTACATAATCTTTTACAATATGGCTGTTATACTGGGTTGTAGAATGCCTCTTAGCACAATAAGTTTAAAAATTAAAAACATATGTTTGTCTTTAAAAAAGTATTTTTATTTTTATCTATTTTTTAATCAGGAGAATTGTTAAACTTACTACTTATCATGGAGGAGATCTTGGATGAGTGAAACTGCCAGTATACTCCTTTAACTTAACTCAACCGCTAAAGAGACTCATTATATAGGTAAACCAATATTTGAGTGGGGCTTTAAATTGGTTGGCAAACACCTTTTGGTGCAATAGAGATAGTAGGTCGTTCTATGTTTTTTTTTTTTTTTTTCTAATTATAAGTTCCAATGCAATGAAGATAAAGCATCTACACCTCTACAAGCTCAATCAATCAAATCCCTTAGTAAAGAAATTCCTTGTTTATAATATAGGTGATATTCTTGTTAGAAGTAATTTGACTATTAAATGTGCTTAAGGTTTTTAAATATACATTGTTGAAAAAAATTAAAATAAAAAAATTAGTGTAAAAAATCTAGAACTTCAATTAAACATAATTTATATTATCTAAAATGTTTAGAAACATTTTAAACTCTACACATATTTAATAAGAGTGAGTATATTATTAATAGTGAGTGTAAAAAATATTTTTGGGAGAAATCATATATCAATTTCAATGTGGAAGTGTTTGGAACCACTTACTATGGTTCATCATGAGGATATATATGGATAACTTGAGCCAGAGAATTAATAGACCAGCATATATCCATCCTAAACATGGATCTAATATGAGCCGAGAGGGATCCAATTTCTTCGGGTGCAATTTTTTTTATGAGCCGACATTATTTAAATGTTTTGTATACTTTTTTTTTTTTTTTTTTAGATTTTTTTTACAAAGATGAATAAAATTTCAACTTTCATGACAAACGAACAACAACGTTACACATCATAGTGGGCTGTCGAATGAGTCTCCAGGCTCAATTAGCCTCTCAACTCAATAATAGAGATGCAACCATGAAACAACATTAAAATTGATATGTGATTTCATATATTTTTTTATTATAAATAATGAGTGTATTAGTTAAATAATAAACAACATTAAAATTGATATGTGATCTCTTCGATTTTTTTGATGATGATGATTAACAACATCGAGTGAGACCAAACTTTGGTCAATCGGACCTAAAGAAACGAATTATTTTTTGTTTGATTTAAGATTTTATTCATATGCTCAAAAAGTTTGGAGAGAAGCCTCCGAGCTCACTATAATTTTGACATCGTAAAAGGCTAGGAAGGTCAATATTGCAACAAAGATTATGGAATTGAGATCTAATGTGGTTGTACAGGGGCACTCTAAGAGGAAGTTGAAGAAGTGGTTTACATCTTCGATGTTCATATTCTCACAGAGATAGTAGATCCTTTCCATCCATGGTGTTTTAGGAACTGCCCAACTACCAGTTTCACTATGGAGCTCATGAGAGTTCATTTTAATCTTGACTATATTAATTTTCTTCTTTGAGCTAGTTAAAACATAGAGATATTTTTGATCTTCTGGGGTGGGGTTGATGACCTCCTTATAATATCTTAATTTTCTTTTAGTTGCTAAATATTTCTCACACCACATTTTTTCTTTGAACTTAGAAGTAACAATATTTTAATATTATTAATGTTTTGCAATGCAACATTCTGGTTGATCTCCCAAAGGTTTAACCATATACCCCAAAGGTTTAACCATATACCAACCTGGTTTGAGCCTTAAGTGGTTTTGGCTGGAATTTAAAGCTAGCTTAGGAAGTCTATGGTCTCCTATGTTATTGAGCTTGTGCTTGTACAACATAAGCCTAGTTATAGTTAGGCTCTTGATAGGGGAAATGCCAATTTCTATAAGGAGAACAAGATAGGGTGTATTGCTTTTAATTATATATATATATATATATATATATTATATATTATATATATATATATATATTATATATATATATTGTATGTATGTATGTTGATATAATAATGTTAGAAGATGTTGAGTTTTTTTAGTAAACCACGTTTAAGCAAGTTTTAGTTAAACCGAAGGTTTAAAAAATAATTGGAGAAAAATAGGGATGGCAAAATGAAGTATAAATAGTGAGATTAAACACACACATATATATTAAAAATTTAATAAAGGAAAATATAAAAATGTTATTATAAAAAAGATATCAAATAGTGAAAATATTTGATATCTTTTTTTGGGATTCCACTGCCTTAAGGAAGTCATTCATCTATGACCATTTCCATGAGAGGTAGTCAACTAACTAATATCTTATGATTTTTTAATAGTCCACTTAGCACTCATGGCATCAGGTGATGCTCACAAGGGTGAAGAAGTGGGATTGAAACTAGTGAAATAAAACACATAGTGTCAATCATCACTTTCTCGGGGCTTGCACCCTGTAACCAGGACTTCTCGGGAGGTCACCCATCCCATATCACTTCTGACTCAAGCGCCCTTAACTGTGGAGTTTTCCCCACAATCAAGCCCACTTAGCTTGCCCTCCTGAGAAGTCCTGGTTACAGGGTGCAAGCCCTAGAAGTGATGATTGAAGCTATGTGATTTATTTCACTAGTTTCAATCCCACTTCTTCACTCCTATGAGCATCGCCTGATGCAATGAGTGCTAAGTGGACTATTCAAAAATCATGAAATATTAGTGAGTTATGACTACCTCTCATGGAAATGATCATAGATAAATGACTTACTTAATGCAATGGAATCCCAAAAAATGATATCTAATATAATGCACTGCGAAAACCCCCAATACTTAAGTGAAAATATTTATTTATTTATTTTTAAATTTGAAATATGTATCAAAAAAATTAATAAATATAAGAATTAAAATTGAATTAATATATTTTGATAGTAATTTTATTAGTTTTATTTATATTTAATTTATGATAATCTCAAAGTTTGTTAGGTTTGAAAGTGAATTTAATAAAATCTTAATTAATATTAAATTTCAAAATAAACTTAATAAAATCTTCATTAATATTAGGTTTCAAAATGAACTCAATAAAATCTTGATTAATATTGATTAACATTAATACAATATTTTATACTGGAAACTAATTAAAAAGAAAAATTTCCTGCTTAGATCTCATATTATTCTGATTAAAAAAAAATAGTGAACAATATGGAAAGTGATTGGCAAAGACTATTCTATAAGATGGTTTCTAACCATTAATTGCATTTGTACAAGGAAATAAAAACCTCCCCAGTTTCTCACACAAAAAAATATTATGATAATAATAATATAAACTCTAATTTAATAAAGTCACCGCTGACCACCCGAACTTCGGTTTAGAAGCAAATTTTAATGCAACGTTTTATTAATGTTTATTATGACCGTCTCGCTGGATATGGATGTCAGTCGCTTGGAAGTATCTCGAAGTCCGCTTTCATTGGATTTCCAATGGATTTGATTCTTTTTCACGTTTGATTTCATTGTTTTTTTGGGTTTATTATCCATTATTTCTGGTGAAGTTGATAGTATGCGAAAAGGGTTGTCTATAATGTGATATTTTGGAGATTCTAGTGACTGAATGCAGCAGAAGAAATTGAGGTTAAATTTTGATTTGTTGCAGTTAAAATGGTTTTTTAACTGCATATTTGGATTCAGCACCTTGAAAAACCCTTCGGACGCTTTGATTGTGCAGAAACTAGCTATCAAACTTGCGATTCCAATAAATTGCTGCTGGATTTTAATAGGAAAAACCCACCGGAAAGGCTTTCAAAAAGTCGCATTATAGACAACTGCATTTGGAACTTTTTAAAGTTAGAATAAGTTATCATTAAAGACTTTGATTGGTTTGATTTGTAGTAATGTGGGATTAGTGAGGTGAGATTTAGTGTTTAGAGATATGTTAAATGATTGGATTGTAAAAGTTGAAAAACATGGAACTATTGGTTTTATAGACTATTTTTAGTCTGGTAGACCTTAAAATATCATTCCATTTATTGTAATCTATATATTAGTATACAAGCAATAAGAATGCAAGTTTCACCACTAACTCTGGCTTCTAGAATATTGATGTTTGGAATCGATTTGCTAATAGTTCTACCTGTATTCAAATCTCTTGAAGCTTCACCCATACACCTATAGTATAAAAAAATACAAGCAATAAAAAAACAAATCCCATCACCATCTCTTACCTCTTAATATTATTAATATAACAATAACAAAAAAACTCTTTTAAAATTACCCATTCTGCAAACACAAACTCAAACTCATATGCAAAGCTTTTTAATTAGTCAGACACATGACATTTTTGAATTAGTCAGAGACATGATATCTCACTGGAAAACACATTTTCTCACCTATTAAATCAGCCAAAAAGAAATTATAAATAAAAAATTATGAATTTATTATTATTAATAACAAGATAACGTGCCATTTAAAACGTTTTATTATAATCATTTGAATTATTCAATATTTTGTTTTTTTGGTGACGGTGAAGATAGGGGAATCGATAGCAGCTCATCTCTGACATTTTCCTTCCTTGGTCTATTTCCTGCTATAAATTTGAGAGCTCTGAGACTGGCATTAGCATTGATAATGGCCTCACGAAATATGAGGGCAGAGATGCATTGCGCTTTTAGTGTCATATCGCTCCTGATGGGTCTTTATTTTGGCCATGCGAGAGCTCAACTGAGCGAGACTTTCTACAACGAGACGTGCCCAAATCTGGAAACCATAGTTACGCAAACAGTCACAGCTCAACTTCACTCGAATTTTCCTACAGGCCCTGCAACTCTGAGGCTCTTCTTTCATGATTGCTTTGTTCGGGTAAACAAAAATGGAGTTCATATAAACAATATACGTGAAATGCTTCCTGGGAATTATTTAATTTTATGGTTTTGTTGTCATCTTTGCAGGGATGTGATGCATCGGTCCTTATTGACAGTACTTCCACCAACACAGCTGAGAAAGATGCCACGGAGAACTTGACGCTCAACCCGGCTGGAACTAACACTGTTGTCGCCGCAAAGGCCGCTGTGGAGGCAGTCTGTCCCAACCTGGTCTCTTGTGCAGATATTTTAGCATTGGCTACCAGAGATGTGGTTGGGTTGGTAAGTTTAATATCAGCGATTTTTATAGGCATAAAATTTTAGCGTTGGGTACTAGAAAATGCTATTGTGTTGGTAAGTTTGTTGGGTTGGTGAGTTTAATATTAGTTGTAAATTTTGAAAATATTTTGGAATCTAGTTATATTAATTAGCTAAATATTTTACAATATTTTCAAAATCTGCAATTTAATAATAACAATCTATATCTAAAGAATCTATACAGTCTAACTTTTTAAAAGATCAAATCTCTTAAAATGTAAATTTTTTGAATGCAAAATTTGGAAAAAAAAAATTGTGCAGACTAAAAGATTTAATTAAGTTAAAAAATTTAAACCTTCGTAAATAAATTTATGCTGATTTTTAATAATATTATTTGTATAATTTTCTC
>APFE031448334.1:304-27395 GCA_000404065.3 Pinus taeda | reverse complement strand
AGGTTTTTTTTGGTTGCAGACAGGAGGTCCTTCATATAGCGTGGAGTTGGGCCGTAGAGATGGATTAGTATCTCTAGCCTCTGAAGTGGCGGCCAATATACCTGCACCCACCTTAGATTTGGACCAGTTGAATGATTTCTTTTCTGTGAAGGGCCTCTCACAAATAGACATGATTGCTCTTTGAGGTAACAATTTTGAATTATACCTATTTTATAGGTTCATAAGTACTTAGTTTTCAGTTTTCAGTATGAGGTTCATGCGAATGTCAGATCAAGTTTCTTTGAGTTTGTTTCAATGAAGTTTTTTTATGAGCTTATTTTAATAGTAGATTTTGGAAATATGATGAATAGAAAAAAGTCAATTGTTTTTCCAATTTTTATTTGTATTTTTGAAGTTTAATAAGTAAATATAATGTTATTTTTGCTAAACATCAAAATTATATTGGTTTATTAAATTTAATTTTAAAATATTGTTTATTTGAGTAACATTCGACTGTAATTACAATTTCTAACCAACCTAATAAATCTAAATGACATTTCAAAAATATTTCAAAATCTACCATCAACCTAATAAATCTAAATGCAAATGCAGATAGTTAACCTTTACATGCTAATAGTTGCTTTGTTTGTCTTGTGAAGGAGCTCATACTATAGGAGTTAGTCACTGCAGCGGATTTTCCAACAGACTATATAACTTTTCATCCTCAAATCAAGTTGATCCCACGCTGGATTCTTCTTATGCCGCGCAACTGCAACAGGAATGTCCGGTGAACGCAGATTCTAGCATCTTCGTAAGCATGGATCCACAAACGCCCACACAGTTTGATAATGTTTACTACCAACTTCTACAATCTTCTGAAGGTCTGTTCAGTTCTGATGAAATCCTGTTCATTGATTCGCGTTCTTCAAGTATTGTGAATAGTTTTGCAGCGAGTGCGGATTCTTTTCAAACTGCTTTTGTGACTGCCATAACGAATATGGGTCGAGTAGGAGTTAAGACGGGCAGCGATGGCGAAATAAGGGTGGATTGCACTGCCTTCAATTCATAGTTTGATGTTCTCTGGATTTTACGTTTCATAGTGATTTCATATTTCAAGTTTGCTGAGGCTTCAATAAGATTTTTTTTATGTGAATAAGAAATTTTCATAATCACAACAAAGTGTAGGTAGGCATATATGTCCACCCTTCTCTTTATTGGACATTGTGTCAATTTTAATTAAGGGTTTTCAAATTTATTTCACAAATAGTTTGTGTGAAATTGTAATAAAGTTAGGGAGACATATATGTCCACCCTTATTTTTATTGTAGATTGTGTCAATTTTAATTAAGATTCTTCAAATTCATTTCTCAAACAGATTGTATGAAATTTTAATAAAGGATTGTAATTTGAAATTTGATATAGGTGAAAATGTTATTATGTGTTTATGAGAGTGGTTTTTGAAATTATTATATTTTTTGTTTTTTATTTTCATATCTATGAACATTTATATAAAAATAATATATTAGAGTTTTTTAGTTAAAAAAATCTGGTTTTCTAATCAATGTCTATTTACAAATTTAATTAAATAGACATTTAAAAAATTCTCGCTCTTTAAAAATTGGAAACTTTGTGTCTTGCTCCCTATGGAAAGTGAGACTTCTTCTATTTTTGACCAAGAGGATGAGGGTCTTGATGATGTTATGATTTTGGGAGATCAAGATTAGACATGAGGACTCAATAGGAACCCAATAACCAGTGCAAACACATAGTTAGTAAATAGAGAAGTATCCTCGGGTATTTCCAAGCATGCTTATGAATAGACATCTTCTAACACCTATAAGGAGTCTCTTTCAGCTCTCTTGGCATTCCACATACCACTGGAATCAGTTCCACGAGGAGAATCCAACAAGGATGATCCGACTCAAGACACCATGATTTTCCATGTTTTTTCAGTTAACAAAGGAGGGGCATCTCGTGGTGTTGCTTGGGTTGACATATAACCACATTCCAACATGAACTGATGATGTTTTCACCACAGAGTGCCTTAACCGGATACCCTGTCACTCTCTTCTCTATGCCTAGGCAACATGAAATAATACACTTGTTTAATATTAAAAATTTAATTAAAACACATATAAAGACAATGTACAAAATTATTTAATTAATATATGAAATCTCAATTACAATTAGAAACAAAACAGATATCTTTTATTTCTAAATTATAGAAAAATAAAAATAATGACTCATTGACCTATTGTGCTATTTTGATTAGTGTGGTCCTTGTGAGTGCCAAGACAAACTCATTGTTGCTAGCACAATCATTATCATGTTGATAATATCAATCCTTAATATGTTTGTTCCATGCATGAACACAAGAAGAGTATTAATCATCATTTATAACTTTTAAACAAATGTCTAATATTTTAAGATACTTAAAATATCCTTCACAAAGCCCATCCTTGGCATAAAAATTTTGCATCAATATTTTCAAAAAATTTCACCAAATTTTATATTTGTTGTCAAACACTTTCAATTCTCTTGGAATGGAAATTTTATCAAATAATTCCTTAACCTTTTTCACAAAATCTATCAAATAAAACCTTTTGGTGCATTCATGAACATAGAAAGTGACATGCTAGTTATTGTTGTAACTCCCCATAAAAATCAAAGGACATGTACCCAACATCAACAACCTTAATTGTAACATTGAAATAATAACATGTAACCAAACATGAATTCACACTATAGCAATAACTTATACAAAGTCAACCATTCATGTCGGAGCAATAACTTATACTAAATTAAAAGCTCATTACTATATCAACTAGTTATCTTAAAGTAATAATTCATATGAAAATAAAGAAATTTTTTATTTAGGAAATTGTTGCAACCGTTATGGATTTATTAGATCCATAAGTGGATTGCTCTCTAAAACCACATTCAGAATGAGAATCTCCTTACTCAGGGTTCATGGTGGATGCTCAGATCTTGCCTTCTAATGCTCCTCAATTCCTTGTTCATTCCAAGCCCTCCTTGGTTGAGCATTCTTAGCTGCATGTCAACCCAAGGAGGAGGGTCCATAGGTCCCTCCAACCCCTTGAATAAATATACCTTGTCTGTCAACTCTAACCCATGCCAATTGACAGATCTACACTCCTCTACCAACCCTAACCCTAATAACACCAAATTTGTTGATGCCATCCAGTCTAGCACGACTAAAATCAATGGCCAAGAACAAATCACATCCCCAACACAAAGGAACACCAATACATGCATAATGAAATCAACAAAGACTCCATGGGTGCATGTACCCACAACAAGACTGAATGGCAATATCCAATTAATACAAGATCATGCTTTGATTTGCATGTTCACTGGAATTTGGCCAGCCAAAAAATCCCTTCTTCACTGGATTGTGTAGCACTAGAAACCCAAATCTCACTATGAGGTTAAACTTGATTCCAAGAGTTTCTTCATTGTGATATTCTCCCGTCAAGAAGATCAAAAAGATGTTATGGATGTAGGTCCATATTTTTTAAACTCAATATGTTTTTACATGCACCAATGGATGGCACACTTTAATCCAAGAAAGAAATATTTCTCATGGGGACTTGTCTGGATACGCATGTAGTCCCTCCCATTGAATAATTTGACCCAAAAACTCTGCAAGACATGGGTAACAAGTTGGGAAAATTTGTCTACTTGTCAGAGAAAACAAAGCATAACTTTTACACATCCTACGCTTGAATCTACATCTATATGAACATATCAAGCTCCCTTCTTGAAGCAATAGCTCTTGAATCTGAGGATAGGGACTAGTTCTAGACACTTGAATATGAGCATGTTCCTTTTCATTGTAGGAAATTCCACAAGAACAGGTACCTCTACCAGGACTGCCCACTTAATGAACTTGAGAAAGACCCTAAATATTATAGAGCCACAGATGGAGAAGGATTCACTAATATCCCCTCCAAAAAGCACCACAATTTTTTTTTTTGGCCCCCTGCAACCCCCAAATTCCAAGTGACCAACAACAACTTTGAAATGTTGGGACACCTTCTAGAGGAATTAACCAACCTAGAGCAAGAGCCTATTGTGGAAGGCCATCCTAAATTTTTTGCCGAAAATTCCATTGAAGAACATAGGAAAGGAAAAGTCGAGTCCACCCTAGATGATGGTCTAGTGCATATGAATCCACATCAAGAGGAGGACACACCTATGAAAAAGGAGAGGGAATTCAATAACATTGAAGGGTTAGATCTAATGGCCTTCAAAGGTGCATGTGGTCATAACGAATTGAATACCATTCCCCCTTAGCATATCAACCTCCTGGCAAACAATGCTTTAAAAAACTAAAGAATTATAACATTTAGGCATCCAAACCATCACCACCAAATATGGGAAGAAAATCAATAAAAAATTCAAGAAAGGAGGTAGAAAATATGCGCTTACACCTATTGATACCCTAGGAATGAAGCTAGTAGTATATGAGTAGTATAAGAAGATCTCTGAGATCTACAATCCCAAAGAATTGTTTCATCATGAAGGTAATTTCCTAGAACATAAGGGGCCTGAAAAACCCCTCAAAGCAACACATTCTTCTTGGGAAGATCCAACAATATCTCTTGATAGTTATGCTTATTCAAGAAACCAAATTCTCATGTTTATATTTTAAATCTATCATGTCTATATTATGGAAGAAGGAAAAACCATAACCGTCAATGCTAAAGGTGCATGTGGAGGCCTTGGGATTACCTAGGATCCCACACAACCCAACATATAATTTATTTTTAGAATACTTATGTTCTCTTAGTCACCTTCCACCTACTGGGCACAAAATTGCATAGATTCCTCTCCAACGTGTATGGACCTTAGACCTCAGCCAAGAAACATGGAATGCTTAGGTATCTCCACTCCCTACAGAACATGGTGGATACACACAAACAGATAGTATGGGGATATTTCAACATAATCACCTCACTAAGCAAGAAGAAATGAGGAAGAAGGCATCTAAAGATCAAGTCAGAGGATCTTCAAAATTTTATTGGCGAGACAAACATGGTGGACATGAAAACCACCAATGGCCTCTTCATCTAGAATAATAAGAGAGGAGATACTACATAAATCTCCTCTCATCTGGAATGCATTTTGGTAGTAGAACAACTCCTCACTAGAGGCCATGAACTCATCATAAATCCTCCCATTAGAAGGATCAGATCTTTGACCCATCTATCTCTCATGGAAAACCTTTGGCAAGCCACTCAAACATCCTTTTAGGTTTGTGAAATTATGTACATCTTTCAAAAAATCTCAAACAAATAAAACTTCTCCTAAAACAATGGAACAAAACTAAATCCGATAATATTTTATATGAGAAACATACTCTAGAAAATGAGATTTCCATCCTCCAATAAGATATCATCAACAATGGTCATTTAAGGGAGCTAGAGGAAAAAGAAGCCACTCTCACTAAGAAATTAGAGGATCACTATAAAGAAGAGGAGAGCCACTGGAAACAAAAATATAAAACTGAATGGTTGAAGGAAGGAGAGAAAAAACTTTTTTCTTTCACTGATCTACCATCCAACATCACTCCAACATTCACATCAACTACCTTTAAATGATGCCAAGGAAACCTTAAATAAATATGAGGACATTGAATCATTTTTGATAAGGTACTTCTCGGGTCTATTAGATATTCCTTAACCACAACACAGAGAGGCCATAAATTGGATACAACCAACATCCCTAAATTAATTGCAGAAAATCACAACACCACTCTCATCAGACACATCAACATAACCAAGGTCAATGAAGATCTCCACTAGATGGTGGATGGAAAATCCCTAGGGCTTGATGGATTCATAATAGCTTTCTTCAAGTAATGTTGACATTTTATTCACAAGGATGTCCTAGAAACCACATAGGGCACCAGAACTGACCGATGTATCCTTAAGGCCTTCAATGCCACTTTTCTTCCTCTAGTGCCCAAGGAGGACAATGTTTCTTCTCCAGGTAAATATCGCCCCATTATTCTATGCAATGTTATTTACAAAATTATAACTAAAGTAGTTGCCAATTGCCTTAATTCCATCATCCCTATCCTCATTTCCACGTAGCAGTCTGGTTATGTGGAAGGAAGACATATCCTACATGATAACATTCGAGCTCATAAAACCATCCACTCCCTCAGGACCCTCAGAAAGATGGGCATGCTCATTAAGGTCGATATGTCCAAGGCACTTGATAAGCTTAACTAGGAATACATGGAAATCATCATTCTTTCCTTTGGCTTCAACACTCGCTAGACTCAATGGGTTATGTCTATATTCTCCTTGACTTTATTCTCCATCCTAGTCAATGGTTCCCCTTCTGAAAAATTTAAACCATCTCGAGGTATTAGATAGGGTGATTCCCCTTCCCCCTTTCTCTTTATCTTCATGGTAGAAGGCTTGAGAAGATCCATTAAGATAACTTTACAATAGGCCATTATGATTGACCTAGTATTGCATGATAATTGACCTTATCTCACAAGAAGTTTGTTGATGACACCCTTCTTATGAATCACCCATTAGTCAAAGAAGCTAAAACGGTGAAATCCATCCTTGATTTTTTCTCAAAATCCTTAGGCACTTCCATCTACTTGGAAAAGTAAAAAATATTCTTCTTTAACACCTCCCTCATTGCCCAAAGAAGCTTCAAACAAATTTGAGGCTTATCCTCTACCTCTCTCCCTTCCAATTACTTTGAAGCTCCCCTCATTAACTCTTCCATTAAGAACTCTTCATGGAAATACCTTCTTGAAAAACTCAATAATATGTTAACTTGTTAGACCTTAATATCCTTAAAAATTTCCAACCTCCTTGTTCTCTTTAAATTGGCCCTTTAAGCCATGTGAACTTACCTCTTTTTCATCCTTGTGGCTCCTAAAAGGGTCCTCAAAAGCATTAGAAACATCCAAAGAACCTTCTTATGGGGGGATCCCACATGTTGTTGCTGCGACAATGACCCTCCAAAAAAATTTCCTATTTCAATTTTGGAGGCTACGTGAACTGTCATTCTAAGCTACCTAGCATCGTCACATTGTTTTCTTAACTATCCCAATGCTTCCCCCAATTGTTGTTTCCTCGTAAGTCAATGTTTTCTAAGTGTCATCACCTTATCTTTAGGAGAACTTGTGTTATCTTATTCAAGGATAGGGTAAGGCATACATTTCTTGACTTAGTAGCTGGCTTTGTTCAACATGCATCACACACGCAAACTTCAGGAAAAGGCACATCTTTTTCACAACTATAGTTTTTAAAGGCACTTTTGATGAAAATTGTTCCCTCCTTGGGTAAAAGTGCACTCCAAGATGACTAAGAACCACACCCTTGTTGAGCGCACTCCTTTTAGGCTTAGCAACTACACCCTACTAGAGTGCACTCCTTTAGGATCAATGAGTGTGCTCTCCAGTTGAGCACACTCTTTCGACAAAAATAACTGTGCTATCTTCATCCCCATGCATGCAATTTTCTTGTTGCATGTGGGCGCACTCCTAGAAAATAGGAGCGCACTTCACTTCACTTAACAAACTCACTTATATGTCAACAAGTGGAAAGCATGCATGGATTTGTTTTGCATGTAATATCTTTATAATCATCCTAGTTAATCATTCCTTCACATAATCATTCTCATATCAGCTTAGCGCACTTCTTTGAATCAAGGAGCTCTTCTCTTTCCAAGTAAGTTTTGCATGTCAATTCTATTTCTTTCCTTTGATGTTTTTGCTATCGATCTTTCTTTCTTTGTTGGTGTTTCACTTCTTTTTAGTTTCTTTACTGGAGTTTTATTCCTTTTTTCCTAGTACAAGTGTCAATATGCTATTGTAAGTTGTGACTCTTCGCAATCTATAACTCTTCACATTTTGGTCATGATTTCGACAAAATCTATAATAACTTGTAGATCCTTCCTCAAAATTCCAATCATTTAATCTTTTTGTTGGAATTGTTCTCGAGCCATTTCAAGCAAGGGTGCACTTCTGGAAATGAAGGCTTGATTGTCCCATAAAAATACGACCAAAAAATCAAGTTTTCCTCTTTAGTGCACTCCTATGACTCGAAGAAATGCACCCTCCTTTAGTGCACAAGTGCACCTTGAACCAACAAGTGATTTCCCCTTTGTGTTTAGACTGTGTTCCCTATACCCTCCTAGTCCTCTTGAGTGAAAAAGCACACTGGGAAGGCTCAAATCTTGATCCCCTATTCCTTTGTTGTGTGCCCTACACCCTTGAGATCTCTCTCTCTCTTGCTTGAGCGTACAACCACATCTTGAAGGCCTCTTGTGAGCCTTGACCTTCCACTATTTCTCTAAAAGGAACCCTCCTTTGTTTTGATTTAGTTTTCTTGCCTAAATAATGACCTTGTCCTATCTTTGATAGGATTACAATATTTACTCCATTGGATGGCTCTTTGAACATGATGTATTGAGTTATTGTTTGTAATACATAGAGGATTCTTGAATCTATTTTGTGTTGCCATGAGTGTGCTTCCATGTGCACATGTCCCATCTAGTAGTCTTATTACACTTTCATCATCTGTTGGAACAATTCCTCCCACTACCCATCGAGTGGCCTCAAAATAAGCTTTAGAAGCAAGTACTAAAGAACTAGTGGAAGTTACAAAGCCTACCATTCATGTTCTTACATACACACAATGTTTTATAGACAAATCTTCCAAGGTCATTTGGAAGGATATTAAAGACACTTTCATGTAGCAACGATTCCTTGAGAATTTAAAAGACAATCAAGTCTACATCAGCATAAAGCAGTCCATCATACATAATATTGCATGCAAGTTCCAAATCATACCTTGATCAAAGGAAATTGAATGGATAGTATCACATATGAATGATTTAGATCTGGTGTTGCATAGTGAAAGTGGTGGTTAACTTACCACGTGTCATGGAGAGGACATGCATACTTATTACATGATGCTAAAATCCACAGAGTATGCCAATAAAAAATTCCGCACTAGATTGGACAATCTCAACACAAGTGATATCATCAAGTCTTGGTGTCAAGAGCCTACCAAATTCTGACACTACTTGAGTGCAGTTTTTCAGACTAGGATTTTGAGGGAGGTTTACCAATATATTTTTGTTATGTGTTGTAGGTTGCATGGGTGAAAGAATGTAGAAGTATTTGAAGAGAATTGGGTATTCATTCTTGACTTGGTTGTTACCCAAGGCAAAATCTTTAATTAGGCAGATATACTTTCTTTTGAATTGTAGCTTCATGTTGGGTACGCCAAAGCAGCTATAAGAGAAAACCAAGCACTAGAGTTTTATATGTCAACATATCTATTAGATGGGATTTGTGCCTGGTATGCATTTGCACAGATGTATTAGAACTGGATGCCACAAGACAAGTTTCCAATCTAACTCCATTGCAGGGTGTTGTCAGAGTTAATTTTTATATGAGCATATGACAAATTGGCAAAGAATTTATTTGCAGACATATTTCAGATGATTTATGAGATTGACCCTCCTTGCATGATTGACCAAGTAAAATAGGCATTGCATGATATCACATATTGGTTTGCTACACCAAACAATACATATATTAGATGCTTCAGAAGTCAAATTTCTCCCCATGTTATGCCATGATATGTGACTAACAAGGTGGTCTTGCACGAAGTTGCTTATCAATTAAATAAATGGTTGTCAAGATTTTTTCATAGAAGGAAGAAGGCGCCTTGGCCCACTTTCCCTTTGAGGATTGGAATGTACAAGCTGAAGAGCCTCAAGGTGACAAATGCTGAAATACAAGAGCTAGACTGCTTGCACTTTGTTGTCAAGGACTTTCACGAGTATGACCCCAGGAAAGTGTGTAAGCAACATTGTGACAAGATTGGATTTGCTTGGGGATATACATCAATGAATACTACAAAGGATGAAAAGGTGAACAACTAGTACAATGCATGATCCAGACTTTCTTAGATCCTAGAATTAACCAAGGTCTTTCACTTCTATGATGTTAGCAGAATTGCATATGAAAGAGTATGAAAAACAACATGTGCATATTTTAAAGAAGAGGAAACATAACAACAACCATCAAATCAAAGAAAACACATAAGTTGATAACAGAGTTCACCCATTGTGGGTTACGTCTCCAGACCTAGTGTCAAGAGTAGGGAGGTTGCTTCATTAAACGCTGTTAGATGATGATGAGTACATGATGTATTCTTTGTCAATACAGGGAAGAACTCCCTTAGCTAAAGTGGCATGCATATCCATGAGACACTCTTATATAATAACTCTCACTCATAAAATCACTCCTTTAGCATGAAAAAATATGAAACCCTCACATAAAGTGGCATACAAGGATCCTCCAACAAAATGGCAAACAAGGATCTCAACATCAAATGATCAACTCAACAAGAATTAAAAGAAGACATGGAATCAATGGATATTATACCTCCACTTATGGGGATAGCCTAAAAATGCACACCTATACTGAATAAGAAAACTTCATGGTTGAATTCCTAGTGAAAAATCGTGAAATATGGTTGTAAACTCAACCCCCTTCTGACTCAGTCAAATTTGGGTTCCTAGGAATATCAAAGATTCTCTTATGCAGGCTGACTGAAATTTGACTGCTCAGATGAAGAAAATGATCACACCATAATGTTCCTTATGAAAAACTAAGAAAAATGAGTATAAAGTCGACTTCGTTCTGAAACTGCCATTTTCGGGCCTCTACATCATTTTTCAGATTCCTCACGTAATCCCTACGTTAGGTTTTTTCTCCTCGGTTTTCATGTCGGATCAAGGTTCTACACCTTGGAATGCGTTTTGGCTTCCACAATGTGTCACTTTTCTACCACTTGACCTCCATTGTTGGGCGATTGAGAAAATGCCTAGTTTTTTACATGTGTTAGGTAGCATGACTTTCAATTCTAGACTAGCTGGCAGTTTGATTGGTGGTACCCCATTTAAAAAATGGTTGGGGGTTGGGATTGGTTCAAAACCTATGAAACCCAATTTTCGTTATCGCTTTTATTTTGGTTGGGCACCATATGTTAGATGGGGTTGCCTATTGGTGGATTGACCAATGGTTGGGCAGGTTCAAATCTCGTTGGCCCTGAATTAACAGTGGTCAAACAAGGCCGTTGGCCCGTATTTTCCTTTACATATATATATATATATATATATATATTAATATATATAGAAGAGAGAGAGAGAGAGAGAGAGAGTTGCTTGGGGTTGGTGGGCCCACCACCCCATTTATATATATATATATATATATATATATATATATATATATATATATATAATATATATATTAATATATTCAAAATAAATTGGTGAAAATTCATTGGCGGAATTTTTGGGGTTACCAGAAAAATTAAGTAGGCGAAATTTCGCCAGTTCCGGCTAAAGGAAACAGTTGCCATAAAGTGTCAATTTCTCACCTCGTTAGTGTCTGCCAAATTTTGCGAACCTCCAGATTTGGCAAGCCTTCAAATTTAGTTGGCTCTCTACTAACTTTAGCCAATGGGCCAAGTTGACCAAAACTTTGACTTGCCATAACTTTTGTATACGAACTCGTATTAAGGTGTCATTTGTGTCGTTGGAAATATTACGATGAGCTCTTCGATCTGACACTAGTTTCATTGCAATCGAAGGATTTTTAGTTTTGAGACTTTCTTGAATCCTCTTTGATTTTTGAGCATTTCTAGAGCCACCTAGATCATTCCTCCCCACTAAAGAGCTTTTAGTCCTCCAAAAGCATGAAACTATCTATAGTATGATGTGCTCCTTCATCTGGAAAACAAGTTCCCTAACATGCCACACTTCCTTCTCCTTCACCTTTGTTCTTCGGAGCCATACGTGATGAACCAACACTTGTCCCCTATGCAAACCTGTAGTACAACTCACAACATACATGTTATTTTACAAGACAAATCATGACCCAAGTAACCCCATACTTTCCAAGAGTTTATAACACACTCTTTGGTCAAGTTTAAAATAGAATCGTAACAAAAACCAATAACCCAACTATCAACAAAAGAGCCAAAATCATCATCATGTTGCATTCATAAGTGATGTAAGAAACTTCATCACTTTTACATTCATTTCACAATGTGTGATTTACAAAAATGCAACGATGACAAGATACTATATCTAATAAAACCATCTCTCTTTAAAAAAAGTTAATAGGTCATCATTCTGGGGTTGATTTGCTTGTTGAACAAATTTATCGGTTGGTTCCTTTGTAGGTGCTTTTTCCTTCTCGAGACAATGCTTTGGATGGAGCCTACAACATGGGGATCTTTGATGTCCATGCTTGTTACAATGGATGAAAAAATTATTCTTCCTCCAGACCTATTTCACCTTCTTCCTTCCCTGATGTGGAGAAGGCATTTCACATCTTGTCCTCTTTCATGTTGCCATTATTTTCCAACACTTGGCAACAACATGATTATACAAGCCACAAAAACTACATGGCTTTCTATGCCATGATTTCTGCTCATTAGTAACAATATTCCTGTAATCAAAAGGAACATTAGCATACTGAGATTTTTATACCTTGCTTGGTTGTCTTTGGTGCAACCTTGGCGATGAGGGCTTACCTTAGCTCTTCCTATGGAATGTGCACTGTCATGGGAAGATTGTGATGTGTTCCCATCATTTTCATTCCTTGATGATTTCAACAATGGCTTGGATTCTTTATATGAAGAACCCTTAAAAATAACAACAATAAAAACTGACTTAGCTGGCTCAGTAAATTTGAGTTGGAAGTCTATCTAGAGTCGTGTAGAGTAATTCCTAAATTTTAGGGACCCAGGTTGAGTTCTTATTGAGTTTTAATTATTTAATTTATTTTAACTGATTTAAATTCAATAAAACTAGTTCTATTTGTTGGAGGAACTAGTGAGTGGTTAAGTGAATTAAATTGGATTTAATTCACATGTAGTGATCAATCAGATAAATGATAATTCACTCAAAAATAACCCATGCATGCCATTTAAGAGGAAGACCTAGTTTAGATTAGAGTTCAAGGACAATGTACTATCAGTTGTAAAATAATCTAAATTAAATCGATGGTGCATGCAACCAGAGGAATGCCTATGGATGGATTGCGCAGTTATGAGTGAGGAATTTCTCAACTAAATATGGGCTAGTTCCAAGGGAACAACGCAATGAAGTAGGATCTTGGTAGGCAACAGGTTTGGCTAAGTATTTGCTCGAGTTAGTTTGTTAAATAGTGAGTGAGATTGTACTTGTGAAAAGATTGTTTAGATTGAACAAGCATTGTATTTTCTTCTCAGATATTCTGGTTAATACAATATATATACAATAGGGTTTTTAGCTAAGGCTTTCCCCAGAAAATTAGCGTGTTATGTATGATGGAAATTCTTCCTTTTCTGCTTCGTGATTTCATCGATCAATTTTTGTTTTCGCTGATGAGTAGAGTATATTCAAGTCAATTATTTTATAATATGACAATATATAGTTTGAATCTACAATAAAAATCTACATGGTATCAGAGCTAAAATCACTATAGAAGAGGAGAATATGAGTTTGTTGTGTAGGTGAAATCGAATTTTCAGTTTCATACGTCAGAGTTAACAGGATGTCGTTCTATGGTTTGAGACTTGACTATGCCCTTGAGGGCAACTTGAATTATATAGATTGGAAGGACATGATGGAGGTAGTGTTGGAAGACAACGAGCTGAAGGAATTCATAGATCATGATATTCTGAAGCCTCCAACATCTGATGCTAAATATCTAGAAGAATGGATTAAGTGTGTGGAAAAGGTAGGAAGGATTATACTATAAGGATTTCGATATCATATTTTCTCAAATCTCCATGGTAAGGAAACTCCATTTGTAATGTGGAAGGCATTGACAGACCTGTTTCAAAATAATAGTGACCACAAGAAGCTGGCACTGAAGGACAAGCCTAGAAAGATCAAGATGGAGAAGTGCAACTCAATTCCGAAGTACTTGACCAACTTCACCCAATGTCAGGATGAGCTTGGGAGTGTCAGGGTTACAATTGCAGAAGATGATCTGGTGAGCCTAGAACTTCTAGGACTTCCCAAGAGCTGGCATAGCTACCAGGACTCAGTTAATGGGAGGGAGAAGCTATCAGAGTGGGAGTGATTATGGTATGACTTGGTACAGGAAGAGATTCAGCGGAACACCAGAGATAGATCCTCATCAAAGCATGATGATGAGGAGAGTTTGTCCTTGGCTAGAAAGGAAAAGAAAGGGAAGGGGAAGTCATCCCATTCCAAATCAGATTCCAGTCAGGGTGGCAAGAAGAAGGACATGTTGAAAATTAAATGTTTTCATTGTCACAAGTTGGGACACTATGCTACAAAGTGTCCTCATAATAAGGTTGGTAAGAGGCACTCATGAGGAGCGGTAGGTGAAGCTCTTACTTCACAATTCAAACTAGATTTCACCCTCATCATTTGCATGGTGCATTGATGATGTGTAGTGTGTGGTACTTGGATAGTGGAGCATCATTCCATATGATTGGAAAGAAATATATTTTCAGTAACTTGGAGGAGAAAGACCTCCATATGCACATCGATATGGGAGATGATGGGAGGTATAGCGCAATTGACATCAATATTGTTACTTTTTAGAGGGATTTTGGTTCTCCCCTCACATTGACAGATGTCATGCATGTTCCGGGTTTGAAGAAGAACTTGCCTTTTGTTGCCATGTTGGAGGATCAAGGCTATGATGTGATATTTAGTAAGGGAAATGATTTCCTTCATCACATAGTCATAGGACAGGTGAAGCGGATCAGGGTTTGAGTGAAGAACCTCCACAAATTAGAGGTACTATATTGTGTTTCTTTGAGCACTAAAGAAGAGAAGGTGCATAACCAAGACATTGGTGATTCGTGGCATAGAAGATTTGGTCACTTGCACCACGGAGCTTTGAAAATCATGCGGAAAATTTCTAGAGGACTTCCCAAAGGTACACTAGAGAAAAGAGACGCATGCAAAGGGTTTACATTCGGGAAGTACATCAAAGATTCCTTTCATGACAAAGACAGTTAAGCACAAGTGATCCTTGATCGAGTTCACTCAGATGTGTGTGGACTATTCTCGACAACATCCACGACCAAGCACATGTATTATGTAATATTTGTTGATGATTTTTCTCGTAAGTCCTAGTTTTTCTTCATGCAGAAGAAAGATCAGATGTTCGCTAAATTTTTTGAATTTAAAGCACTTGTTGAGAAAAATACTGGTAGGAAAGTTAAACTCTCAAAAGTGATAACAATGGAGAATATGTGTCGAATGAATTCAAGAACTTTTGTGCTTCAGAAGGAATTCGATGGGAGTTTATAGCACCTCATAACCCACAATATAATGGGTTGGCTGAAAGGAAGAACATAAGTATTGTGGGAGTGGAATAGGCAATGTTACATGATCAGGGCCTACCGTTGAACTTATGGGCTGAAGCATGCAACACAACTGTTAATTTGCATTGTTGGAAATACTGAGAAGGGGGTGAATCAATATTTGTTTTTAATTGCTACTTTTATAAGTTAGATCATTTATATTTAGAACACAAAATGAGCAATAAGAATAAATTCTTTTATTAATTTCATTTTCACAATAAATCAAGTACAATGTATATAGGGCTCCAACCCTAGATGAGGACACCAATATTCAATATCTCAGGCTCCAACCTATTGTCAAGCACCAACTTGGACTTTTGTGAGGCTCCGACGCTATCTTCGCAAGGAACTGACCTTGCGTTTAGAGGCTCCAACCCCTAGTGCACCAACCATTCTCTGGTACAAACACTAATCTGGTTTCTCGAGGACTTCGATCCTCTAGGGCTCCAACCCTATCTTATCCAAGGCACCAACCTTGAGTTTGGGAGCACCAACTCCAAGGACACCAATATTATATTTTCCAAGCACCAACTTGGACTTTCCAAGGCACCAAATCCAAGGTCTCCAACCCTATAGTTTCACTTTGTCAAGGTATGTTTGGTTGTACTTCACGGCTCCCAATGTCTTCCTCAATGATCCTTGCCTATCTTCATCTTCATCGTAGTCTGCACGTTATGTCATCAATGACAACCTTGTTTTCTTAGAAGGTGTCACCATTGCTCTTCATGTTACCCAAACAAAACTTCTTCAAGGTTACCTCATGAGGGCATCATCATGGTCTCCAATAATATCTCTAAGACAAGCTTCTACAAGTCTTCCAAATACCTTCAAGTATCCTCCAAGGTATCTTTAATAGGCATCTCTACAAGTGTCTTATAAGTCCTTCTAATGTCTTCAAGAATTGATCAAGGTGTCTTTAATAGAATTCTCCAAGAGTACTTCAAAAGGTGCTCCAAATTCCTGCTCCTTTAATCAAGGTTCCAAATTTCTTCAAGGTTCTTATCTAACAATAGGATTTGTCCACTTCAAGTATTCTTCAAGGTTTCCTTTAGTTTGTCCCAAAACTGCTCCTATAGCCTGGGCTTCTAAACTGCTTTCAAAATTTACTCTAATAAGGTCATCTCCAATAGTTCTCTAAGTGGAGACAAGGATGCCCACTCTATATTAGCTCAATAAGAAGGATTAGATCAAAGTTTTGGTCAAGAAATTTTGCTTCAAAACATTTATGCACAAGGGTCAACAACTACTCCAAAGTCTGCATAATTCTATTCTAAAACAATGCTCAGTAATGCTTCAAAGAACTCTATACAAAAAATTTGGTTGTAGCTTCCAGAAGGTCCTCTAAACAAAGTCTGATCTTTAAGAGTGATAAGGTCTGCTTCAAAGAGGTCAAATAGAAGCCTTAGGACCAGGTCTGTTCTAGCGATTAAATGTTTCAGGTCTGCAGTCAATATAGTGAAATTATCACACTTGAATTTGCTCATGAAATTCACGTAGATGGGCTTTAGATAGAGTGTTAATATTTAGATGGAGGCCACAAGAAGGTTGAATTAGGCCTGTGTCAGATTTGGGTAGGGCCTAAAAAAAGGCCCTTGTTTCTCCACAAATTTGACTCTAGATATCACAAAAAATATGCCAAGAAGACTTCCTTAATCAGAGATCTTGTTCTTCTTACAAACATTATAAAAATACTCCTCCTTTTACCCTTGATCTCTCCCTTTTATTCTCCTTTGTCCTCTTTACAGCTTCTATACCTTTTGTTTCCTCCTCGGCTTTTTATCTCCTTATTTGGTTTTTCTCTAAATTGATCCCCGAAATTTGATGGTTAAAATGAGGAGTCTGAAATCATATTAATATTGGTTTGACGTTTAAGATGAATGGACGTGTCTTATGGAGGGAGGCCGACATGACAAGCCTAGCACACGTCGGCTCAAGGACCAGATTAATATTCCTAACTTGAAAAATTAATATCTCCCAAACTATTTGGAGTTTCGAGCCAAGTAATAGCTCATTGGAAAGCTAAACATATGCTCTAAAGGATGATGAAGGTTTCATAGATAAATTCATCATCTAAGGTAGTAAAAAAAAAAAATTAATGTGACTGGTCATTTATTAGTGCAAAAATGGAGGTAGGGCAGAATGCCTTTGAGTGTTGGGCTTCTTCATAGTTTGATTTCTTCATTGTTTTCCTTCTTCATCATAGGGTCATAATGTCATCGTCAATGTCATCAATTCACCATGTCATTAAGATAGTGTAGTGATATGTCATCAATCATATGAAGAATCATGTCATGATGTAGTCTTCCATCATCAAGATCACTGGAGGTAAGGACATTTAAGGTTATGGCTTCACACCATCATCAAGACCATCAAAGGTAAGGGCATAATCTAGTCCTTCATCAAGTGTGGTAATTCATCAAGGTAGTCCACATAAGTTATCAAGAGCTTCTAGATAATCAAGGTACATGATTGGTACTTGGTACTTGGCACTTGTTCATGAGTGACTTGACATATTCCTAGATGGATATCATCATCTGGCATCTCAAGAATATTTTCCATCTCAGCCAATGCCATAATGACATCAATGACAACCTTGATTAATAATCTCCCCCTTTGTCATTGATGGCAATATTATTTCCCTTTCAACATTCTCTCCCCCTTTGACATCGATGGAAAATGGAGTGCCCAAGTATTTCCCCTATCAAGCTACTTCTTTTATTCACGAATAGTAGTTATTCATAGGTATGTTACTCACCCTAACATGATGCTCTTCTTTCTGGAAATATGGTTCATGATAGATGTGTTTACATTCCTTTATGTGATGAACCAACTCCCCCTGTCTATACAACCTCCTGTAACTCAGGAAATATTAACTGCTTAGTGATCAAGTGGAAGACATCTTCAACAACACTCCATTGTATAGATAAGAGATCACATTCTTCAATGGAGTGTTACTGAGAAATGATATATCAAAGAATGATTGTCAATATAGCTCATCAAGGATTTCACAAGGCCCATTCACGGATGGCTTCTGCAAGAATGATTAATCATCATAAGCTCCCCTTAACTGTATGCATGGTCTTCCTTTTGGTAGAGTCTCCCCATCAAATACCTGGAATATCAAGGATAACTTCATCAGGTCAACAACATGTGTTGTTGGCTAGAGTGTTCAACAGACTTCTAGATTCAATTTGCTTCCTTCTCCATACTTATGTAACTTTCTTCTTTGGCATGGTTCTATCTTTTGTAGGGGCCCAAGTCAAGTTACAATCACGTGCCATATGTCCAATGTTATGACACTTGAATCACTCTATGTTGTTAATGAATAAGAATTCACGACTTCTTGCAGAATTCTTCTCGAAGATTAACGAGGACCATTAAATATGTCTTTGTGATATGCCCTACAATCTTTTTCCATGTGCCCAAAGTTTGTAAAAGAATAGCAATAACCAAGAAATATACTTTGGTACCTGGGAGAAGAAGGTTTCCTTGATGTGCTTATGAAGTCATTTTTCCTTGGGATCCTTTGATGATAGCCATTGCTTCTTGCATCCTTGACACCATCTGCATTTCTTCTTGGAGTAGGATTTCTTCCAATGTCAACTTGACTCTTGCCTTTCATGGAACTCGGAGCATCAACATTTCTTTCTAGCTTCCTCACATCCTTCTTGTTTGAAGCATTAGGGTTTGCATCATTCTTTCTTGAGGATTCACCTGCATAGCCAAGACCCGATTTATCAAGGGGATACCTTTGATGACTTAGAATGTCATCTAGGGTTTGAGAAATTTTCAAGTTCTTATTCAGCAAGTCAACTTCCTTTTTAAGAAAGACAATTTCTTCCTTCAACTTTTCACAATCTTAATATTTCATAAATAGTTTCTTCTTCATTTATTCCATCATCCTTGTTACTTCAGGTGTTTTGATTTTTAGCGAGATGAAATTTCATTTTAGTAGGAAAATCTCTTCATCCTTTTCTTTTAGTTGACATGTCATAATATTTCTTTCTTTTTTTGCTTCATCAACTTGTCCTTATATGAATGCCAAAGCTTCCATTTGCTTCTCATCTCCTTGTGCTTGTTTCCCTGCTTCTTCTAGTTGAGATCTAAGGAGCTCTCCTTGTATTGACCAATCTCTACTTCAAGTTTATTCAAGCTCTTGTGCCTTTGTTCAAGGTGGCTTGACAAGGTATCTTCCCATTTCTTTTCCTTATCTAATTGATTTGTCATGGATATGACTTCTTCATGATGCTTTCTCTTATTTTGATGAAATTATTATTTAATCTTGGTGAGATCCTTATCTTTTTCTTGTACTTGAAGCTTGACAAGTTCAACTTCCTTCCCTATCTTGTCCTGATCACCAAATTGCACTTTATTCTTAAGTTCCTCATTTTCGTTTTTCAAATTGTTAATCTCTTCTATGGCAACCATAAGTTTAGTGAGGAGATATTCTTCAAAATCTTCTTCATTATCTTCATCTTCTAGGTCTTGTTTAGCCTTGATGTTATCACTCTTATCTTCATCTTCCTTGATGGGCTCTCAATTTCCTTCTTGTTTTCCATCATTTTATTGACTATAGATCATTGTCAACACTCCTTTTGAGTGATGATGATGAAGTTTATCCCATATGCCTTTTGCTGACGAACATTTTTCAAAATTGGCCTTCATAAAATCAGGTAGCCCATTCAAGATTGCTTTCATTGCTCTTGTATTCTGTTCCTTGGATTCTCTATCCATCATGCTATCAAAAATCACCAATTTCCAGACTTCAATGGCTTGAATATTTAAGAAATTCCTCATTCTTGCCTCCCGCATATCAAATTTTCCATTAAACAATGGAGCCTTCACAAATTGTTTGACTTCAATTTCAGTGGTTGAGGGAGACACATCTTTAGGAGGATTGGAGACTTTCTTCATTGACTTCACCGTTTGTGTTCTAATGATCAACCTTCAAGCTATTAGGCTTTGAGTGAAGGTACTGGATATAATACCAATTGTTACAAATACTGAGAGGGGGTGAATTAATATTTCTTTTCAATTGTTACTTTTTCCAGTTAGATCATTTATATTTAGAACACAAAATGAACAATAATAATAAATGATTTTATTAATTTGTTTTTCACAATAAATCAAGTACAATGTATATAGGGCTCCAAACCTAGATAAGGATAGTGATATTCAATATCTTAGGCCCCAACCTATTGCCAAGCACCAACTTGGACTTTTGTGAGGCTATGACCTCTAGGAAATCAACCCTATCTTCTCAAGGCACCTACCTTGTGTTTAGAGGCTCCAACCTCTATGGCACCAACCCTTCTCTGGTACAAACTCCGATATGGTTTCTTGACGACTCTGATCCTCTAGGGCTCCAACCCTATCTTATCTAAGGCACCAACCTTGAGTTTAGTAGCACCAACTCCAAGGACACCAATCTTATATTTTCCAAGCACCAACTTGGACTTTCCAAGGCACCAACCTTATCAATTCTAAGGCACCAACCCTAAGGGATCCAACCCTATAACTTCAATTTGTCAAGGTATGTTTGGTTGTACTTCATGACTCCCATTGTATTCTTTAATGAGTGTTGCCTATCTTATTTTTTATTGTAGTCTGCATGCTATGTAATCAATGACAATGTTGTTTTCTTAGAAGGTGTCACCACTCCTCTTCATGTTACCCAAACAGAACTTCTTCAAGGTTACATCATGATGGCATCATCATGGTCTCCAATAATATCTCCAAGACCAGTGTCTACAAGTATTCCAAATATCTTCAAGTATCCTCCAAGGTATCTTTAATAGGAAGCTCTACGAGTGTCTTATAAGTCCTTCAAATGTCTTTAAGAATTAATCAAGGTGTCTTTAATAGACTTCTCCAAGAGTACTTCAAAAGGTGCTCCAAATGCCTACTCCTTTAATCAAGGTTCCAAATTTATTCGAGGTTCTTATCCAACAACAAGATTTGTCCACTTCAAGTATTCTTCAAGGTTTCTGTTAGTTTGTCCCAAAACTTCTCCTATAACTTGGGCTTCCAAAATGCTTTCAAAATTTACTCTAATAAGGTTGTCTCCAATAGTACTCCCAGTGGAGACAAGGATTCCCGCTCTATATTATCTCAACAAGAAGGATTAGATCAAATTTATGGTCAAGAAAGTCTGCTTCAGAACATTTATGCACAAGGGTCAACAACTACTCCAAAGTCTGCATAAGTTTGTTTTAAAACAATGCTCAGTAATGCTTCAAAGAGCTACATGTAAAAAATTTGGTTGTAGCTTCCAGAAGGTCCTCTAAATAAAGTCTGATCTTTAAGAGTGATAAGGTTTGTTTCAAAGAGGCCAAATAGAAGCCTCAGGACTAGGTTTGTTCCCACGATTAAATGTTTCAGGTCTGCATGAAATTCACTTAGATGGGCTTCAGATAGAGTGCTAATTGTATTTAGATTTGGATAGGGCCTTAAAACAGGCCCTTGTTTCTCCACAAATTTGACTCTAGATATCACAAAAAATATGCCAAAAAGACTTCCTGAATCAAAGATCTTGTTTTTCTTACAAACATTAGAAAAATACTCCTCCTTTTACCCTTGATCTCTCCCTTTTATTCTCCTTTGTCCTCTTTACAACTTCTATACCTTTTTTGTCCTCCTTGGCTTTTTATCTCCTTCTATGGTTCTTCTTTGAATTGATCACCGAAATCTAATGGTTAAAAAGAGATGTCCAAACTCATATTAATATTGGTTTGACGTTTAAGATGAATGGACGTGTCTTAGGGAGGGAGGATGACATGACAGGCTTAGCACAGGTCGGCTCAAGGACTAGATTAATATTCATAACTTAAAAAATTGATATCTCCCGAACTATTTGGATTTTCGGGCCAAGTAATAGCTCATTGGAAAGCTAAAAATATGCTCTAAAGGATGGTGAAGATCTCATAGATAAATTCAGCATCTAAGGTAGTAATTTTTTTTTTTTTGATGTGACTGGCCATTTATTAGTGCAGAAATGGAGGTTGGGAAGAATGCCTTCGAGTGTTGGTCTTCTTCATAGTTTGATTTCTTCAATGTTTTCCTTCTTCATCATAGGGTCGTAATTTCATCATCAATGTCATCAATTCACCATGTCATTAAGATTGTGTAGTGATATGTCACCAATCATATGCAGCATCATGTCATCTTGTAGTCTTCCATCATCAAGATCACTAGAGGTAAGGACATTTAAGGTTATGGCTTCACACCATCATTAAGACCATCAAAGGTAAGGGCATCATCTAGTCCTTCATCAAGTGTGGTTATTCATCAAGGTAGTCCACATAAGTCAATAAGAGCTTCTAGACCATCAAGGTACATTATTGGTACTTGATACTTGGCACTTCTTCATGAGTGACTTGACATCTTCCTCAATGGATATCATCATCTAGAATCTGAAGAATATTTTCCATCCCGACCAATGCCATATCGACATCAATGAAAACGTTGATTAACATGCATAAAAAAATCCCTCATTGTATTGTACACCAAAATAATATTTTTCATGGAAGAAATCAGATGAGGTACACTTCAGGATGTTTGTTTCATCAGTCTACTGTCATGTTACCAAGGATGCACGGAAAAATATAGAGCCAACAACTAAGTTGGGAATATTTGTGGGGTATAGTGATACACCTCACAACTATCAGGTGTACCTTCCAGCCAACAGGATGACAATGGTTCATAGATATTTAAAGTTCAATGAAGAGATGGCCATGAGATGTTCCTTTGAGAGGGAGCTTTAGCTACAACAAGTTGAGGAGATTTTAGCTCCAAAGGAGGAACTTGAGGATGATGTGGAGAAACCACATGCAGAAAAGCAGAGAGTGGAATCACCCATTCATGCAAAGACTTCTATAGATGGGAGAAAGCACACCAGAGAGATTGGCAGGTTATTGCATGATGCTAAAGAGGATGTGGGAGCACCCACATCACAGCGCAGGCAAAGGAGGTCACCATAGAGGTACACTGGCTACATGGATCTGTTGAGTGAGAGTGTAGATATTGAGACATCATAATTTGAGGAAGTAGTGCGAAAACCAATTCGGGTTGATGTCATGGTTGAGGAGTATGAATCCATTATTAGAAACAATGTTTGGGAGGTGGTCCCAAGACCAGTCGACAAGTCAATGGTGAGTTCTAGATGGATTTACAAGGTAAACCAACCAACAGATGGGACTGTGGAGAAACACAAGGCCATATTTGTGGCTAGAGGGTTCTCTGAGGTGGAGGGAATTGATTACGAAGAGACATTTTCTCATGTAGAAGGGTACTCATAAATTAGATGTATTCTAGCACTTCCAGTGCAGATCGGATGGAGGATACATCATATGGATGTAAATACAACATTCCTCAATGGCATGATTGAGGAAGAGGTGTATATTGAGAAACTAGAAGGATTTGATAGCTTCAACAGAGAGTTTCATGTGTGTAGACTCAAGTGAGCGTTGTATGGACTAAAACAAGCACCATGTGCTTGGTACACCAGCATTGACATCTATTTCACTGGGTTGGCTCGCTTCACCAAAAGTGAAGCAGATGTGAACCTTTACCATATTGTGGTTGAAGGTAAATTGTTGATTATTGTATTATATGTCGATGATTTGATTCTGACAGGTGATGAGAAGCTAATTAAATTTTACAAAGAGGATATTGCAAGAGAGTTTGAGATGAAAGACTTGGGGCTCATGCATTTCTTTCTTGGTATGGAATTATGGCAAGAAGATGAGGAAATGTTTGTCTCTCAAGGAAAGTATTCCAACAAGATACCGAAGAAGTTCCACATGGAGAGCAACAAACCCATGGAGATTCCTCTAGATGGTAATTGGATGAAGGAGGATCCCACTTCAGGTTAAGTAATAGATGCTACTATTTATAGACATCTTGTGGGCTCAATTATGTATTTGTTGAACACACGACCATATGTGTTGAAAAGTGTGCAACAATAAATGCTTGTTGAGAATGCAACAAGATGATGGAGCTTAGTGAAAAGAGTCGCCTTCACTAAGTGGGCCCGCAGGCTATTTTTGGCGCAAGTCTATTTTTAGACTATGTCTATTTTTAGACATATGGATCATGTCTATGGATTGCAGGTTGTTGTTTATGGATGATTGATCAAGTTTGGAAAAATAGATGGACTTCTATTTTTAGTTCACAGCGGAGTGACTGCTCAGTCTAAATATAGAACAGTCAAATATTATTAGCTCATAATAATATTTAGACTATAAACTTTGTCTTATTCTCTTGGAGCACTTCAGGATGAGCTACGGATGTGGTACATGCAGATCCCAGAAGGAAATACGTGGTTACCTATGGGATGACTAATATTTGCATGCAGGATTTCAGTTAGAACTCAAGTGAGTTGAGTTTAGTGGACTGGAGGTGCAGTTGATGGAGTTGTGTTCAGTTTAGCTTTGTTAAACTGGTTGTATTTAGTCTAACTGGCAAATAGACTAGAGATGAGTTGAGTGAATTAGTTATTAATTAATTCACAAGTTATTAACTCATAATGCAACTATAGAATACATCAGTTAACTCAGTTGCATGTCAGTGCATGTTCAGTTCAGCAGGGACAGGTGTTAGAGGATCAGATTTCTATCAGTTGTGACTATAGCTGTGCATGATGATTTGCATAATCAGAGGGATTGAGTAATGCCAATGAGGATTGTGTGGTTTAGCCAAGGAAATACGAGTTTTGCTTCATTCATTCATCATTATTCTCTTGCAGGATTGCGCAGTGGAGGCAGGCAAGCAGCGGAGGAGATTTGAGCCAGTGATTGATTCAGATCTGAGCTCTATTGTGTGTAACAGAGGTGGAGATACTTGTGAGAAGTATTATGCTGTGTAATGTTACATGACTCAATCATTAATATACAGATAGTTGGGTTTTTAGCGAGATGCTTTCCCCGGGATACATACTGTGTTAATGTGTGAATGCTCTTTATGTTTTATTGTTTATTGATGCTACTATATTGATGATCAACGTAGAGGAGATTATGTATTGTGTATGTTTTCCGCAATAGTACATGATCAGGATAATCTCCATTGAATATGTGTTAAATTATTCAAAATTTCTACAATCATTGAATCTGCAAATTCATTTTTCTGAGTTGTTATGAACACATAATCATCTTCATTTTCTAGACACTATACTAATGTTCATGCATCAGACTTAGATTGTTGTTGGAAATTTTGTTTATTCTTTGACGGAGTCTCATTTTTTGTCCTATAGTCTTCTGCCACATGACCAATGCAAAGACATATTTTGCATTTAGGTTGGCTAATTTCTTCACCTTGTTGGATCTCCTAAAGTATTGTTGGTTTTGATCATTTCTTCTGCATCCTTAACTTCTTCCATGACCACTGTCATAATCTTGAATTCTTCCTCTTCCTATATACTTATCATTGGACCGACCATTTACTCTTCGTGTTTACATTATAATTACTTCTTCATCATGTATTATATGAGATTTTTCCTCTAGTACTTTCATTATAAGTAGATTTTCCTCTTGTATTTTCATTGGATGAGCCTCTCCCTCTTGATATTTGAGTTGGAAAAGAGAATATATTCCCTTAAGTTCTCATGTCATAATCTTGAATTCTTCCTCTTCCTCTATAATTATCATTGGACAATACTTTTCTCTTTGTATTTCCATTATAATTACTTCTTCCTCTTGTATTGTATGAGATTATTCAGCTGGTACTTTCATTATAAGTACATTTTCCTCTTGTATTTTCATTGGATGAGCCTCTCCCTCTTGAGATTTTATTTTTATTTGAGTTGGAAAAGAGAATTTCTTCTCTTGAGTCCTTATGTAAGAATCTTGACCTCTTCCTCTTCCTTTATAGTTATCATTGGACCAACCTTTTCTCTTTGTATTTCCGTTATAAATACTTCTACCCTTTGTATTGTATGATATTTTCCTCTGGTACTTTCATTATAAGTACCTTTTCCTCTTGTATTTTCATTAGATAAACCTCCCCATCTTAAGCTTTTTCCTTTATTTGAGTTTGAAAAGAGAATATCTTCCCCTTAGTCCTTCCTTTTACCAAATGTCTTATCATTTTGAACCAATAACTAACTAAGGGAATCAAAAGTTGGATTCACTAAAAGGAAAAGACCTTCTAACCGAGGTTTTTGTGGAAGCCTCTACAAAAATAACCCAAAAAGTAGTTTGTAGCGGAGGTGGGAGGGAAGATGTTTTAGCGGATGTTTTTTGGACGATGTGTATAAAATCTACAAATGCATCGGTGATTCATATACAGATGGTGCACCGTGGAAAATTTATTTTTATAAAGTAAAAAAGACACGGTGCACTAAACAACACAATGCATCGGTGCTTTAACAGTAGATAGCACAAGTGTCCTTCATGTAGAAAAACGACCTGGTGCATACCACTGAGGAGCACTACTATAGTTTTAAATTTAAGAAAAATGTGGTGTTATTTTCCAATGACGCTCTGGTGTGGTAAATGTAGTAAAATGCCCAAGGGCTTCTTCTAAAAAGCACCACTAAGAATTTTTAAATTTCTAAAATAGAGTGGTGCTATAGTAAGATCACCACCCTCGTATAGTAAATGTATAGAAACGTCCCACGGTGTCTTGCGAAATGAACCATTATATTCTATAATAATGATCCGGATTTAAACAGGAACGCAACAAATTACAGAGATAACCATATA
>APFE031448329.1:0-20063 GCA_000404065.3 Pinus taeda | reverse complement strand
TTATTTTTATTTTTTTATGTAAAAGGACCTGGTCAAAACGTTTACATGACAGGACTGGATAGGACAACATCTCTACCATACTAGACAGAGAGTGCCTCTTGGTGCAATAAGTCTTGGATGACCCCACTAGATGAAGAGTTTTGCAACTATGTACTAAAGGAGGAGATTATATATAACTTGAATGGTATTGTTGCTCCTCAAGGATATCATAAATTAAAGTAGTTTCATAGGGCCCACCATTCCAAATTTTAAGGACACATTAGAGTAGAGAAGACAAGGACAAATTTTTGTAAGAAATTTCTTCTAACAAGAGAAAATGGTAGAGAATTTCATAATAAGTTGTTCCCTTTATATAATTTCAAAGCCAACAAAATAGAAACTGGGCAAGTATACTCTACTTCTGATTCCAAGTAGATCATGAGAGTCAATTTCAATGGATTTCCTTGAGGGCTTGTTGAAAAATTGTAGGGGATATGACTATCTTATGCTACTTATGGACTGCTTAATAAAATGGTTGATAATACGTTGCAACAAAACAAATTCAAGACAACAAGCCATATAATGGTTTCCTGAAAGAGTTTGGATGCGCTTTGGTCTGCCATTTTCATTCATATTATATCAATAGAAAATATTTCTCATCTACTTTTGAAAAGTGTGGGGATTGATTGACACCAAGCTAAAGTGAAGTATCCCCTTTCATCCTTCAATCATTGTTCAAATAGAGGTACTAAATCACAACATAATTCCATTGTAAAACATTTTTAACCATAACCTTCCAAAGACACGGAATGCCAACATGCCATATGTACAACATTGTTATAATCACACACTACATAGCACAACTATAATTGTGTTGCACATGTGACATGTTGGAATCTCATGTCTTTGGATTTGTATGGTTAAAAATGGGTAATAATTTCACACTACATAGCACAACATGAGCTTCACCTTTTCAAGCATGCTTGGTACTTTTGTCAACGGGTACAATTAGCCATTTTGGGTCATATAATTGAGGAAACAATGGAGAAATAGGTCATTTCAGATAATAAAAGGGTTTATAGACCACATATATAAGATTCATGGTCAAAATCTAGAAGATTTGCATAAGAATCAACAAAAACATAATGCCATGCATGATCAATATTGTACATATCATTATTTTTGCGCATGAGATAAAATTTGGGTTGCCTCAAAAGGAGAAATTTAAGGAGATGGGAAATAATATCAAACCACTCAAATACCTTTAAGGAGGGAGGAGATATAAAATCCCTCAAATATGTCTCATACACCATCATCAAGAAAATTGGAGAAAACACATTCAAGTTGGAGTTACCACCATACATGAGCATTCAGCTAGTCTTCAACGAGAATCACTTGATGTTGTATAAGTTGTTAATGATGGATGATGATGAAAAAATATCTTTTACACATACTTCAAAAGTGTAAGTTGTTGAAGTTGGTGTGGACATACAAGTAGACATAATTCTATAATGGATAAAGCGTGGGAAAGTTTCAACTATATCACATATAATTCAGTTTAGTACCGTAAGAATAAAGAAGATAATATTCTAAGGGGTTACAAAGAATTATTGTGCATTAGGTGCTGGGCTCAATAGAACTTATGGTATGAGTGAAGTATGAATAAAAACCAAATCAGTGCCAAATCAGACTAGAATAAATTAATCTTCATGACATACCTAATATTACTAACTGAACTGGTGATTGAACCAGAAAACCCTTCAAAATGGAACTAGAACTGGTAAAAAATAAGACCAAAAAACTGATCGACCAAAAAAAAAATATTCAATTTCTAAAGGAAAACACATATATTCATGTGCTTCCATATGAATACAAACCATTTATACACAAATAAGCAAAAGTTCTCATTTATATAACATGTAAGGGAGCACATAACCAAAATAGCATAAAGTGTAGTCCATCTATGAATTGAAAATACATAAACAAACATACTCTAAATAACCTCCAGTATACAAAAAAAAATCCACAACAAATACCTACATATCATCAAAAACATTGCTACAAAAAATACCTACATATTAAACCTTGATTAAGAAATAAATTGTGACTAAATCAGAAGATAGTGGAGGGGTCTTCCTAGCCTAGTAGTCCATGCATAATGTATACTAATGGCTAGTACATACATCCTCACAAAAATCTAAAATGTAAGATTACCATAAATAGATGAACGATATATGTTATAAGGGAGAAAGGAAGAAAACAATGTGCATCATAAAGTGGCCTCGGTAAGGTACTAGAAATGTTTGGTAAGAATATGCCATGACTGAATGACAAACAGGTTTCAAAATAGAATAGGGTAGAAAATTCTTCTTAATCTAGTAATCCTTGAAGAATGTACATTGTATACTAATGCTTAACACATACAAACAAATTTCAAAGTGGAAGAATCCCATCCATAGATGTAATGACTTGATACTCTGAGAGAACAACAAAAAACTTTCATGCATCAAAATTTAACCGTAATAGGAACTATAAATGTAGATAGGAGTAAATCCTAAATAGAAACAAATGGATGTCGAAATAGAAGAAAGTACATGGGTATTTTTAATATAGCAGTGCATGAAGACTAGATTCCTTACAAATGTAGGAGTAAACCCTGATTAAGAAACAAATTGAGGCAAAAACAAGTCTTATTAACCTAGAAATCCATGAAGACTAGATTCATTAGAAATAGACCTGCACACCAAAAAAAATGCATAAAATTATCTTGCTCGACTAGTTTCCTAATAAGGGTGTCGAGCATATTTCTACAATGGCAACAAAATATAGGATTATCAAGCTATTTCACATGCACCCATAAAACATATCACACAAAGGAGGGAGAAGTCCAACCAAAAACACATCGTCAAATTGTGACAAATTAACCATAGGGGACACCACATATTTTGGGATTTATAGATTAGGTCACATGAAAATTTCCTCGATTGGGAAGTTGTCCCCTCCCTTTTTAGGATGTAATTTTGCATTCCCAATATAGTTATTACTGTAACAATTTACAATTCAATGTTGGGAATGACTTACCTTTACTTGGCTTCTTTGTTTCCTCAACCTCATCTTTCTCTTCTTCCATCTTCTTTCTTAACATGGTGCCTTGCTTCTTCTTGTTGTGGGAACATACCTTATCGATAACCTAAACATAGATTCTTCCATTAAGATAAATATCATGATCATATAGGTGGGTAGTAGTTTGTCCTTGCCCAGAAATAACAATCCCATCTATTTCCTAAGTGGACACCTCATGAGGGACCCTAAGAGCAGCATACTTGACATTACATAACCTCCTCATAGTAGTATACAAGTTCTCCTGAGTTTGATACTTTGGGATAATGTGATAATACATGATCGTCTTCATGGAACCTAGTTTTCATAGCTAATTTGTTGTGAGTTCGGCCATTGCCTCATCATTGAGCGTCGAGACAGTGATGCAGTAACCCTATGAAGTGAGCTTGGCCATATTAGACACAAAGGAGGTCAATTTCACCAAGATATCAACCAGCTCATTGTAGCCACCATAAAGCATGAATGTGTGAGTCAAGTCCTTGACGTGGCTCTCCCCATCAAACTAGTGGCACCCAAAAGGAGGACTAGTATTAAACTATTATATAGTATAAAATATTATATATTGTAAAAGGGGTGTAAAATTATTATATCTTGTAAACTTACATTGTATATCATTTAAAAAATGTTGTAATTCTATTATCATAGATGGATTCATAGATCCTTTTAAGGGGTTTTTGAATCCATTTACCGAAATTTTAATATTGCAGATGGATATATAGACCCTATCAAAGGGGTGTTTAAATTTTAACATTTTAGATGGATTTCAAGACACCTTTGTATCTAGATATTAACACTCTAGATGAATACAAAAACCATGGGGTCTCAAAATACATTTGTAGTGTTAAAATTTAGTGAAATGTAACACTTTTATATCAAAATTGCAATTTTCAATTTCCAAATTGACATAATTAAAAATGACTAGCATAAATGAATAATTTATATACCTGTATTTATTAGTTGGTCATATTTTTATTCTTGTATTATAGTTGTCATTTATGCAAATCGTCTTTAATTTTGTCACTTTTTATCTAGTCATATATTTTAGTCCTAGGCTAAATTAGTCATTTATGTTAGCCAGTTTTAGTTTGGCCACTTATTATCTAGTCGTATAATTCATCCCTATACTAAATTAGTCACTTAAGTAAGTTATTTTTAGTTTGGTCACTTAGAATGGCTCAAATTTAGTAGTAATTCACTTGAAATAATTGTGGTGACTAACGTTTTTAGTCGTGTAGTCATTAATATTGCGTTTTTTACTAGTGGCATAACCATTATGTTGGTTTTACCTAGTGATTTTCGTGATGTCATTGCTTCTAAAAATGGGTTCTGTAGCTGTAACATGCTTGTAACAAATTTGGTAGGATTTAGCTCTTGCGTGTAATGGATGTTGTTGTTTCTGTGGACTATATTGAGTTGTTCAATAGATAAAGGTTCCTTAGATTTCACTTTAAGCTCTACCCAATTCATTTATGTGCTTTAGTGAGACTCATGTGTGCACTTGTTGCAGAAATAGAGGATAATCCTATGAATATTACTTACTGAAGGTGGTTTTTATAGGGGATTTTGCAATGGGGAAGTCGAATCTACTGTCAAGATATGCTAGGAATGAGTCTCAAATGAATTCCAAGGCCACAATAGGTGTGGAGTTCCAGACTGAAGGTCTGGAGTTTTATGTGAAGGATATCAAGGCATAAATATGGGATACTACGGGCCAAGAGAGGTATTGAGCTATCGCTTTTTCTTAATAAACTAGAGTTTTTTGTTCCCTCATTGTTTTCAGTAGGAGCCACACATTTGGGAGTGTTGGTCATTGGGTTGATGAGCTCAAAATTCATTCTAGCATGAACATTGTTACAATGTTGGTTGGAAAAAAATGTGATTTAAAGTCTCTAAGAGAAGTACCAATTGAATAAATCCAAGCTCTTGTTGAACGATAGAAGTTATTTTTCATAGAAACTCCAAGTCTGTATTTTGAATTTCAACACATCTTTCTTATGCTTGTAGAAGTGGAGAATATGCTTTTGTTTCTATTTTCCTTCTCCAGAATGAGACTGGAACATTATCAAGGTCCATGGAAAGCTTCAGCTGCATGGAAACACATGTTAATATTCATAACAATAGATATGTTGACCATGGAAAACCAACTTTAACAACTTTACATTAAAGAAGATTATGCAAACAATCACAGAGGAAAAACAATGTTGCACAAGTGTATGAACGCTGGCTCCATGAGACCACATAGTGATAATGAGTGTGACATGTTAGCCATTGTTGGCTTAGTGGGCCCTGACCTAGGTTCAGCATTAATTAGCCAAACAAATCCCTACACTACTTGCCCTTTTGGCATCAATCCGTGGAGTGTGGATTGAAGTCTCACCCAAAGTAGTATGGGGGGATGATGGAACCAAGTTTCCGCACCCAGAGATGATAGTGATGTCGCTTTGTGCCCTAACTCTACTTTTGCATAGATTGACAAGCCTTTTAGGGATTATCGATATACTTTTCTTAATCAGCCTCTAGACCTTTGCAAAGTTCTACGATCATCTTTTTTTTTCCACTGGAAAAATCAGTAACTTTCATTATAGTTGAAAATTACATAAGCAGATGCCCATGGCATTACTGTATCGGTCATATAAAATTCACCCCGCAGAGTGTTGTTCAGTGCAGTATATAAACTTATGTTCTGGCATTTCAGCCCATCTTTATTACAAAAAGGATTCTGTTTTAAAAACATATCGTCAATGTTCCTATTATTTCAAAGCATATCTCCATTTCTGTCAGCTGATGGGATTGTTGTCCCATTGATGCCTTTGGTCTATGTATGGCCTGTGATAAAATTGGTGCTCCTCTGTTCTGTTCTGCTCCACTATTGTCCGAACACCTCTGGGGAGAGTCAAGGCCTCTTTGGATAGTTTGTCAGCCTCGGTATTGTGTTCTCTGTATATATGAATACAAGAGAAATGTTCAAATGCTGCCTTGAGAATGAGTGTATCATGCAATAAATTGCTGAGTGTGTGTGAATGACAAGTGGTGACATTGTTAATCCAGTTAACCACCACCATTGAATCCCCGTATATGTTGATCTTTGTGTGCTGTTGAGATAATGCAAATTGTAGTAGATTATGTAGAGCAGACAACTCGGCGAAGTTATTTGATCCAATTCCAAAACCCAATTTTGCCAGGTATCGATGCTGCTCGTTAGTGTGCAGGACAAATCCCCCTCCACACCCTGCTTGGCTTGCGGCCCCGTCGAAAAAGGCCCACGGGGTGGCTCTGTCGATATCAGGCATAGGGTGAATGGATCTGGATCTGGGAGGAGGCGGATCAGGGAGCTCCTGGTATGCCGCGGAGATAGTAATTTCAATCCGGTTCCATATAATCGGTCGATCCTCGAAAATAGCCCGATTCCGAGCAAGCCAGATATGCCAAATGGCCACAGGGGGAAGATTGAGAAGTTTAGAGCCCGCGTGACTATGAGACCAGGTGTCCCATGCGTTCTGAAGATCAATTCCCGTCCATTGGCCCGCTATGCCCAAATGAGAGCAGATATTTCCCCATAGCATTTGAATAGCAGGGCAGTGTAGGAAAATGTGATTGGTAAATTCAGATTCATTCTTACAGAAAGAACACCAGGAAGGACCGAATATGGCTCTGTGGGTGAGGTGGTCTCCAGTGGGTACAATACCGCTGAGAGCGCACCAGAAGAAGAGTTTGGTTCGGGGCGGAGCCTTGAGCTTCCAGATTGAATGCCACCACGAGTGTATCTGCTCAGGTGCTTTGTGTGCAATGATGGCAATGTATCCATTTTTTGGGGCATACATACCATGATCCGCGCTGCTCCAAACAAGTTCATCCGGCCCTTGCTTGATGCGGATGTGGGATTCAGATAAAGCCATGATATATTGTTCCCATTCCTGATGCCATTGTGGGGGGAGATCCAGATGCTGGGCAGTCTTCCAAGCTTGTGAGAAGATGTCCGTGCGTCGCTGATCAGCAATCTGAGCGAAATGTCTAATATCCCGAGATTGAAGATGAGTGATAAGCTCCTGGTTTAGAATGTGTCTACCCCCACTGTTGATCCAAGGGTCCAATCCAATCCTGCCCGTCAGCCCATTGTTTATTCGCCAAGCTAGATTGTCCCGGATGAGTGGAAGGGAATCGATCAAAGCCTTCCAGACTGTTGAGCATCCCTTGGTGGTCCAGGATGGTAAGCGGGCCCAGTCCAAAATATTGAGAGGCCATATGTATTTGTGGAAGGTTACCTGTGTCCACAGATTTTGTCTAGTGAGCAATGTCCATGCCATCTTGGCTGCCAGCGCCTTGGCGAATTCCGGGAGGTCTTTGAGACCCCAACCGCCCCATTTTTTGGGCAGGGATATTTTCTTCCAGCTGATCCAAGCAAAAATTCTTTTCTCCTGATTCCCGTTCCAGAGATATCGATTGCACAGCTGCTGTAACCTTCCCAAGATATTCCTTGGAATCCAGGCTAGTGCCATCCAGAAGACCGGAGTGGCCTCTAGCACAGATTTGATGAGGACCAATCTGCCAGCCCTAGAAAGGTATCTGAAGCTCCATCCCATGAGTCTTTTTTCCAATTTGGCCACCAACCAGACCCAATCAGCTATCCTTTGACAGGTTGGCTTCAGGTTAAAACCCAAGTATTTGAGGCCCCTATCCAGAGGATGGACCGAGAATGGGAAAGCCCGAAGAGCAGTCCGGGTCTCCTGTACAGTTGTGCGGGAGCATGTAATGGTAGATTTCATCTGATTGGGCTGCATTCCAGTAGCATCAGAAAATAGTTGCAGGATCTTTGAGAAGGACCGGGTGTCCCTTATACTGCCATTTAGTAGAATAAGGACATCGTCCACAAACAGTAAATGAGTGAGATAGCAGAGGTCAGTAATGCCAAGCCCCCCAATGTCTCCATTCCTCTTTGCAGCTTCCATGAGGCGACTGAGACCTTCCATGACCAAGAGGAAGAGAAGGGGAGATAGTGGGCAACCCTGTCTCAAACCCCTTTCAGAGTGGAAGAATGTGGATGCCGAGCCATTGATGAGAATACTGAAGGAAGGAGAGGTGATGCAAGCCATGATCCAAGATATGAAGGCATGAGGAAACCCCAGATGAATGAGAATCATTTTAATATAGAGCCAGCTAACTCGATCGAAGGCTTTTGAAAGGTCAATTTTGAGGAGGATGGCTTTAAGATTCTTTGACCAGATGGAGTGAAGGGCTTCTTGTGCAAGGCCAATGGCCTCATGGATCTGCCTGGTTTCAAGAAATGCAAATTGTTGAGGGGCGATGGATCTGGAGAGGATGGATCTAAGACGGTTGGCAATGGTCTTAGATATGATTTTATAGAGGCAATTACACAATGAGATGGGCCTGTAATCCTCAAAAGATGACGGGGAGTCGGATTTTGGGATGAGAGCAAGGAATGTGGAATTTATAGCATGATATATGGAACCTGTAGTCCTACTCTCCTCCACCACCTTCAGCAAATCCTGCCCCAAAATATCGAAGAAGGCTAAGTAGAATTCGATGGTCCATCCATCTGGGCCAGGGCTTTTATCTTTCTTGAACCATTTCAGCACGCCTTCAAGTTCCTCAGCCGTGACAGGTTCAATTAATGTCTCCACATCATCTTCCTCCACGAATCTCGGGAAGTGGTTTGCCACATTGATGATGTCCAGTAGATTGGATTCCCGAGGGCTCTTGTATAGATTCCTGAAGTGGGTGGTACCCAAGTGGGCGAGCTTGTTAAAATTGTCTGCAATGTCACCATCCGGGGAGGGGAGCTTCCAGATTGTATTAGATACTTTCCTGCTCTTTGCAAAGTTATGAAAGAACTTTGTATTATCATCCCCGGCTTGTATCCATAAAGCTCTGCTCCTTAATCTGATGGATTCCTCTCTTTCTTTGAGGATCTTGACTTTTTGATTTTCTAGGTCAATTAGCCTGCATTTGTCAGCAGCAGAGATGAATCCCAACCCACGGTCATCAGAGAGAGAGCTTAGATCAGCTTCGATTTGGGCAAGTATCGCTGTTTCCCGTTCCAATTTGCCCTTTGCCCACTGAATGGAAATGTGCTTGATTTCTGAAAGGTTTCTGCAGAAACATCTGGCAAAAGATTCATTACCGCTGATAGGATGAGCCAACCAGTAATCTTTGACCAGCTTTATATAAGAAGGATCCTTCAGCCAGATGTGGTTAAATTTGAAGGGTGCCTTGGGTTTTTTGGAGGGACCTTGAATCTCCAGGTATATAGGATTATGATCCGATAGCCCCCCTGAGCCAACCCATTGTCTATAAAGATGCAGATGCTGAATGAAGGTCCCCTTAAGGAGAAATCTATCAAGTCTGCGAGCGAGAGCAGCTTCCCCAACTCGTTGATTCCTCCAGGTAGGTAGAAGACGCTGCATTGGAATATCTATGAAGTTCGATTGCTCCAACAGGTTGGACATGAAATCTGTGATGGGATCAATTTGAGCATCCGAGCCCCAAGACTCCCTGAATCCCAGTGAGAAGTTGAGGTCTCCTCCGATAATTACATTGTCTTCATTCAGAAGAGAGAAGTGAAAGATGTGCTGCCAGAACACTTCTCTCTGGGCACAGGGGGCATACACATTTACAATTCTAAGATCCATACCAAGATCAGCGGAGAAAACGTCCACTCCAATGAAACCTGCCCCTCCCCAGGTCGAAATCAGTTTGATGGAGCGGGGATTGAACCCAATGGCAAGACCCCCTGATCGACCAACAGCGTCATTTGCATAAAAGCTCCATCCAGGGATCAAGGATTGCATGGCGCTAGTTATCTGTTCGGCAGAGCAGAGTGTCTCCTGGAGCATGATAATGTCAATAGGCTCAGTTTCAACGAGCCTCTTCATGGCTAGTTTCTTGGAGGAACTAGCCAGTCCTCTGCAATTAAAAGATAGGCTCTTCATGGGGAAACACCTCTCGGGGTGTGTCCCGCTCTAAGGACCCCGTCTATGGTCGATTGCCTGCCAGAGACCACTTCTGCCCCTGCTTGTTTTATGGCTTTCGAAAGATGGGATTTTCTCCCTCTGGTGTTCAAAACACCACCTTCAGGAATGACAATGCCCAGCCCAGAATGTTTGGCAGGAATCTCTTTGGCTGGGTTCCTTGATCTAAGAAAATATGGGTGAGGAGGGGAAGGCGGGCGCAGGTGGGAACAATCCACAGGGGAAGTAGTGGAGATGATGGGACCGGTGTTGCATACGAGAGGAGATGATGTTAATGGGCAATGAATCATGGAGGATTGTGGGGAGGAAACAGTAACATGATTTCTATCAGGCGAAGAAGGAAGTTGAGAGGAAAGAGGTGCTGATATCCTTCCCGCATCTACCACCGAGCAAGCCCTGGTAATGTGGGGCGATGGCCGCCGGAGTCCAGGATCTATCATAGGGGCTGTAGCCGCCGGGGGTGGGCCCGCATAGGGAGGGCGAGAAGTGTTGGGAGATGCAGTCCTGGTAGAAGGCAGGGTACTCTTCAGAGAGTCATCAGCTTTCTTGATGAGAGGGCAGTCCATTGCAAGGTGGCCGACTTTATGGCAACGTCTGCAACGGAATGGGACTCCTTCATAGTCCAATAGCTGCACTCTGATACACCTTCCCCACTGGAGCGTGATCTGCTCCTCGAGTCCATCTCGGGTGTCCAGATGCACCAAAATCCGTGCCAGTGTTCGACTTCCTGTTTCCACAAATGAGCGATCATAGTCCAAATAAGTCCCCAGGGCATTGCCGACTTTAATGAATACTTCTTCAGCCCAGAATGGCAGCGGAAGGCCTGGGAGGCGAACCCAAATTGGCCCTGCACCGAGCTGCTCCTTCTCAGGGTCGAATAGGGGGTTCCAGCGTTTGAGGAGGACCGGGGCCCTTTCAATATTCCAGTATCGGCCCAATACCAAATTTGTCTGACTCTCCTTGTTCTAAATAACTCCTATCATTAACTAAAGATGTGATTTTATCCCAAACTTTGTAATGTTAAAATTTATAAATTAAAAAGTGCTTTTATTACTTATTTAATTCAAAATTATTTATTTATAAATATAATAAACCCTTACCTCAAAAATATCTTAAAATAATAAATATTTAAAAAAAATGAAAGGAGACTTACTTTGCTTAACTAAAATAATAATCCAAACCACACCCAAATCATAAACTAATATAAATACTAATAAATATATTTTTGTTAATCTCTGTATGCTTAAAAAACTACATTGTTGTTTTTTTCAAAAAAACGAAATTGTATTAAAAACAAATAAGGCCCATCACATATGAATAGACTGAAATATGAATTAATTCCCTTACTTTTTAGACTAGTAGAAGTATCAATTCTATGCTTTTGCTTTTGAAAGCCACTGAAATATGAATTAATTCCCTTACTTTTCAGACTAGTAGAAGTATCAATTCTATGCTTTTGCTTCTGAAAGCCTATATGAAGAAAAAGGGGGAACAACGCCAAATGATATGTATATTCTTAAAAAACTACATTGAATTGGCCAATTTTAATAATATGCACTTTGATGTGACACACCATTCCATATTTTTTACACCATCTATAAAATATTTTAATAAATAAACTATATCATAATAATTGATGTGATTAATAAACTATATCATAATTATAAAATTTTAAAGCAAAAAAATTAATAATTTATATAAATTTTATTAAAAAAAAATTATTTTTTGAATTTTATTAAAATTTAAATTAAAAATTTATTTTATAATTTATTAAATTAATATAAATAAATAAAAATTATAAAATATGGTTTTGTTTTTAATTTCCCTTTATTTTGAATAGTTTTATTTTTAATTTAAAATTTTATAAATTTTCGTAAATAATGTATGGCCATGGAATGAAAAGGAATCTGCCATATATGTGAGAATAGGAAACATCGAGGATGAAAACCACTTTCCTCTTTAGAGTGCCCCGGTACAACCACATTAGATCTCAGTTTCACAATCTTGTTACAGATACTGACCTTCCCTAGCCTTTTACAATGTCAAAATTATAGTGAACTTGGGAGGCTTCTCTCCAAGTTTTTTGAGCATAGGAATAAAATCTTAAATCAAAATAAATAATTTGTTTCTTTAAGTGCGATAGACCAATGTTTGGTCTCGGTGGACGTTAACCATCATCATCATCAATATTAATTTAAATACTATTTGAATTGAAAAATAACTAGACTTTTTTAATTAACCTATAATGGGTGGATGTTTGTTCAGCAATATAATTATGGCTCATATGACACCAAGATAGCGAATTATTGCTGATAAAATATTCGGACATTGAATTTTTGGTTGGCTAGATAGCCAATTATCGCTAATAAAATATTCGGACATTACGAATAATTAACCTATAATGGGTGGATGTTTGTTCAGCAATATAATTAGGCCGATAGGCTTTCCTTTGAAAGGGACTTTCGTCGTCCCTTTCTTTCTCGCGCTGACACGTGGCGTCGAAATAGAGCGGCACATGTGTGATGGAATCGGGTGGGCGCCTGCCTTTTACCAAAACGGCGTTGACAAGGTGGGTAGTGTTAAGGAACGGGCGCCCGCCTTTTACCAAAACCGCGTTTTCTATGGGATATTTTGCATGAGCAAAACTGCACTAACAACCAGAAAGCGCCCGCAACAGCCAAATGAAAAACCAACAACGGGATGGATTGGATTTTTCACACCCGCCAGTAGATTTAATCATATGCCTTTATTCTACCCTGGTGATTTTGGTCTTTTACGGTTTTCTCTCCCCTGTTTGTTGGCTTCATGGATGACTTACACACACATAAATACATAACTAAATCTCAAATGTCATCTCATTCTGCAATTTCACAATCGTTAATGCTGTTTGCTTTGTTTGGTCTACAATTCTAAATCTAAATCCAAAGAAAGGAAGGAAGAAAGGAAGATGAGTTGTATTTCAAAGAGGGCCTCTTGTATGGCGGCCGTGGTAGCCATTGAAGGTTTCAGAATCTTCACAGATCAGCGCGCCTTCAATTTCAAGAATCTACTAATGACGCCCAAGTTGTTCTCTATTTCTCCTCATAATACATTTGGGATTGTTTCTGCCACTACCGTTGGCGTTGGCGCTGCTGCTTCTTCTGCCTCTGAAACAGATCTGAAACCCCATCTTCAAGAAACATTAGCAAAGTCAAAGAACGCAGAATTGAAGGATGAGTCGTTGAGATGCGTGATGTATCTCAGCTGTTGGGCCCCAAGCTGAAATTGAAATACGATTTAATTCAGTCACCCTTTGAGAGGAATAGGGGGAGGGATCGATCACCTGGTGGTGCTGCAGCAAATGGCCGCTCACCCGCCGGCATAGAAATTTGTATATTATGAATGTATTTTGCAAATTATTGAATTCAATGCAATTTTATGGGTTCGCAGGACACATAATTTTGGTAAAAAAAGGATTGTTGTTAGATGCCCGTGTTTGTGTTTGTAAACTCCTTTTTCCTCCGCTTTCTCTGAACTTCCACAAATAATGAAAACTAAAATAATTTCAAACTGATTATCCCAATAACATGTTATCTGCATTAAAAATCCTGATAAATATTATGTTGCACTTACTAACGAATTTGTCGCTTAGTAAAAATTGATTCCTCCATATCTTATTCCAGATAATTTTGTCCACTAACATTTGCCTTATCTTATTGGTCATACTGGTAGTGTATGCCCACTTTCCACTCACTTGGCACTTAGATTTTTTTTGGGTTCTTCAATGGAGCACAATAAAGGAGAAATTGTGGATGTGGAACTTTCATTAAAATCAATCTAGGTTTTTATTATCATTTCTGGTGGGAAAGAGGAAAAGGAACAAACAATAGAGCCCAGGTTATAGTTTTGTGGGCTGTGTTATATGTTGCAAAGTGGTTGGGGATTGAGAGATTGCAGGATGGTGATGCCAAGATATTACAGATTGGATCAGTTTAGTCTACTCATTTTATCAAATTGGATGAATCAAATTCAGATCGTAGTAAACTTCTTCCAGCCCATCCAATTTGATCATGTATACAAAGAACATAATTCGACTTTCTATCCAAAAGAGGTACATCCAATTTGATCATGTATACAGAGAAGAGAATTCAACTGCTACCTTCTGTCTAAAAAAGTATAAAGATGGTTCCCGGTAAAATCTTTTATGCAGTTTTTGAAAACCATGTCAAAATCAAAGTTAACAATATCATTTTTATATAAGAGTATTTCTGTTTTTTAAAATGACAGTATCTCTTTTTCTAAAAGATTTCTATGCTCTCTTTTTGTATGGATACCGATAACCAACTTTTGAGTCTGGAAGAATAATGCAGAACAAAGAGTATAAAATTGAAAAACATGGACTTCCATAGTTGATGGAAGACGAGAGATGCAGAGCTCCATTAAACATGATTCCAATTTTTATGTTATATTGACTATTGTATGCTGATGGATTGATGTCACTTGATTCCTTGAGCAACACTTGATGATGATGCATACATGGACATGGTCATTTAGAGAAAATTGACCATGCTTCTCCCACACTTCATTGATGATGTCACACACCCTTTGGAGGTGATTGAACTTGTTGATGAATGTTAGAGCCTTGGTGATGAGTATTCAACCATGAGATGACTTTGCACACTTCTTGAGTATAAAATCTAAAAACAAAGGCAATGCCTGCTTAAAAAGTCGATTACCATATAAGAAGTAGTTTCTGAACAAGGCAATTTTTCTACTAAGAAGTTTTGGTAGCGTATGTTAAGGATTATGAATGGGATCAAGGGCTCACCATGGGCACTTCTGCAGCCTTTTTGTCAGAAAGAATGGCAAGGAGGCGTTTGATCGGCACCTGTGATGGAGGATGCTGATTCAATAAAAAGGTTCATTTTTTGATTATAATCAATTTTTAAAATTTTACATACATCACTTATTATCTGAAATAAGAGCATCAATGCAAAATATCTTCTGAAATTCACATTCTTACAGAAAAAAAAAAAAGTTGAGAGGCAAAACAATCAGCAACTGTCGTAGCCTTCTTACTGTCCCATTGCAGTTCAAGGAGAAATCTTTGTTTGTACACTCAGCTGGGAGAGCCTCAGGAAATTTCATATAGAGATACTCTAACAGAGCACTTATGTCAATGTTTCCAAGGAGATCACTTTTTTTTAGTTGATCCTGATCGTTCTTCACTGGTGAACTATTGACGAAATCAGAGGTTTTCCCAGAACCTTTGATAGGAAGCTTTATTCCATCAGGAAACTTCACATTAACTCCATATTTCACAAGTCCCTGTCCTCCAGTGTGTTTCCAATCATAGTATAATTTCAGGGCTAGAACATAATCTACCACCTTTGTTGATGAACCTCCCTGAAACAATCACCAGAAGGTAAAGTGAGATAAACCTACAATAAGTATTCCTCCAGCAATTTCTTCAACAAACCAAACATTGTCAATTTTGCTAATCTATTTTCAATGAGATATAGAAATTTTGGCTTCATTCTGCAGATCAAATTTCTCTTTCATGAAAGCCACAATTTTGTGTACAATATACAATGACATTAACTATTTTGCTTTCAAACTGTATGCAGTGGACGTTTTGGAGCAAACTCCGAAGCATAAGGAAGTGCAATATTCTTTTTTCAGAATGTATGCATGATTTTGGTCCAACACTGATTGCTTTCATATGAATCATATAAAGTTTGTAAAACAATATAGAGTGCTTCAGATAGCATGGATGAGGTAGGTTTTGTATATCTAGAGTCCGGTCTGCTGCAAGTATAGAACGTGGACTTGTTTTTGAAGGCTTGTATGAATGTAACTGTGGCACAATCTTTTGAGTTTCCCACTTACTTGTACATGCCCAATGACCAGCCTCTTGATACTATGATGTGTGTAAATGCACATACCTACCATGGAATTAAGGACCTATAATAGTGTAGGTCCTCTCTTATTTTATATTGAAAAGAAGTGTTTTTTACCTCTGGGAAAAATTCCCTCTTTACGTATCTGTTGTTCCCATTTTTAATGGAGGATTGGACGAATGCAACACACTGAATCAATGGAGTGGATGCAGTGTGAGTATCGTAGAATGACAGGCTGTGCAGTGAAAATAGAGTTTAGTGTAGAGCGAGGGAAATGGTTAGAGTGTATATCTGAGCTTAATTTATTTTTCTATGGTAAGTTTATTTTTATTTTTAGAGCGATAGGCTTTCTTTTAAATTAGTTCAGTAATCTACATTTTCATTTTCTGATTTACATCTGGCATACAATTTTCGCTTTGACATCTGATCTACCCTTTTCATCTACCTCTGACATCTGTTGTCTCGTCTGTTTTTTTGTGGGATTAAATGAGAGTTGTTCAATTCAATTTAATGGTATGTCGGATTAAATGACATATGTTTCATTCAATTTAACGGTGGCGCACGTAAGGCTGGTTCTCAACCGGATGTTGTAGAGCATTAGCAAACTGTGTGTGTAGGGTTTCAAGATGGCTTCAGATTCCGAAGGTGCTGTAGTTGAGTCTGGTTTATGTTACAGGTGGCAGTCGACCATTAAATGTATGGACTTTTAACGTTGAGATCGATTTCCTTCATCTTGCTTCAAATTTGAAGTAATCGATTTTAGAATTCTAACAATTTAAGCGAAGTTTCCCTTAATTTTGCCTTTTTTCGAGCTTTTTTTGTCAAGTTAAATATTATTTATTTGAAGGGATTAGCAGAAGTTTGAATTTTGTTTGTTGTGATTTTGGCGTAAGAAATAGATTTATGAATGATAATCCTTTCTAAATCTTTTTCGGAAATCCAGATTTTCACAAATCAATTTTGCTTGCTCGAATTTTTCCTTTCATTTGATACTAAAATGAATTGGGAAGATGCACTGGTGAAGTAACTGTGAATTTTAATTCTCTTTGTTTACATATAATATGTTTTTCAGAAGAAAAACCATATTTTTTTACATATAATATGTTTTTCATCAAGCAATTTGTCGAATCTCTTTTGAAAACTTAGTCAAATTCCCAAAGTCCCACTTTTTTCGCTCAATGTTCCCTTAAATTTAGCTTTGTTGATTAGAAAATTGATATTCGCCCATAGTTATTAGCCAGAGATCTCATTCGTAGTTTTTCCTCTGAATGAAACTGATATCTGCAATGTTCCCTAATGTTCGTGCATATGTAATCAGAGGGAAATCTGGCTTCCTCGATCAAAAAATTGATAGATTCTTTTGTTTTGTGCTTTAAACTCCAATTTTTACGCCCTATATATGGGTCTACATATTGATTTACCCATTCAACCTCTAATGCCAAAGATAAAACTAATACTATTCTCTGTAACTCTTCTTTCCAAGCTTCAAAACTTTCTTTTATTAAAATGATTGATTCAAAATTTTATTATTTTAAATATATATTCTTTTGTATTTTGCCGAAGACCATTAAATATGTTACCTTTTAGTTAGAGATATTTGATTCATATCTTGGTGGGTCTCGTACAGTAGAAACAATATTTGTTTGACATTCTTTGAAGTTTGTGGGTCTCTGGCAACAATATTTGTTTGACATTCTTTGAAGTTTGTGCACAACATTTTCAAGTGAATCCTCACTTGCCTATATTGTTGTTTTTCTTTATCTTTGCCACAGTTTTTGTTCCGAGGTTAAATTCTTGCATTGAATGTCTTTAAACAACTTGCCTGACACATTCTTGTGGGATATATTTATTGTAAATTAACCTCTGTAATTGTTCATCATTTTATTTATAAAAATTCTATAAATTTATTTATTCTCTGGTCTGTGCAACAATTTAGGGTTTAAACTATTTTAATCTGATGGATTTCACTTGCTTATAAGTGTCATTTTCACAGCTTTGTAGTTTTGGTTCAGTAGGCTGAGCTCCCAAAGACAAATATGAGTCGGGTACAAGCTAATAAAACGTGATTGAAAATCAAAATATTGCATCCAAAATGTTTTTCTATTGAATCTTGCAATCATTTTTAACAAGCTTTTGCATCTGAATAATTGTTCTAGACTTTAAGATCTGAATAATTATTCTAGATTAATTGTTCTAGACTTTAAGATCTGAATAATTATTATAGATTTTAAGATCGACCCTCAAACCTATTTTCACTTATGATAACTCCTTAAGAATTCCAACCGAAAGAAATAGCAGTGGATGAAAGAGCCCCCCTCTATAAAGGGGTCTGGAGTGTGAATTATAGCACTTTAAAATTCATGCTTTAAATTGGCCTTTGTCAATGCAAATATATAAACCCAAGCTCCATGGGAAAATATGCCGAAAAGAAGAAAAAAAAAACGGTATGTCTGATCTGAAAAAGAGTCTCTGGCAAAGGTCAAAGGAGTCGAGCAAAAATGGAACAAATTGTTTCCGAGTGCTTTGTCAAGAGCTTGCAAATCCTTCTGGAAGCAAGAATACCTTCTATAAGTGTCCAAAAACATTTTGATTCGTTTAAGACATTCTTATCTTCATCCTCGGTACCCAGAAAGCAATACCAATGGTTCAATTTAACACTGGGTAATTCAATCATTCCACAACAAAATATAGATTTACGTAAAACCAATTGACAGGGATTCATTGTAATTGATATGATGCTTTCACAATGTTCAGGGGACCATTAAAACACTTTAGAGTATTATCGATTCAGGCCTGCCATTGTATCTTCTTCAAGTTCCATCAAAGAAGGTGGAGCATGGTCTGCAACCCATGCTGAAGGTGGACACATATTGCTTGAACGATGGTTTGTTCAATTTAAATTTGGACTGGGGTCGGAAAATGTTCCGAAGGAAGATCCAATATAGTTACAGTGGATTTTACGGAATCCATATTGGTGCCTGACTTAAAAAATGAATGTAAAAGGGTTGAAACAAGCCGGGATAACACTGATACAGGGACAAATTGGAACTTTCTTCCCCATATGCCTCCTCATGTAACAAATGTGCCTGTGGTGTATAAGAAAACAATCCTTATGCTCTGGTCTCTATACTCATTGACTAGATTTCTTGCAACTGATCGACTTTTTTGTATGTCTTGTTCTTCTCCAAAGCGCTACCTCTTTACTTTGTCTTACAAATTATCCACTTCTCCTTCAACAGTGTTTAATGAGGCTGAAATGGCCTCCTTTGGTATTACACCCATTATACCTTATGGGGACATATGCTTATCAAAGTCATTTACCACAACAACTTCTGTCACTGCATCAAAAGTCAACATTTCTGGTTCTCACATTATCACAGATTATGTGGGAAGTCCAACTATGGAGACCTCTTGGACGCTATGTGGCCACTAATGGGATGTCAGGAAATAAGACCCATGTTGTTTGTCTGCCACTATCTGTTCCAAGCTCTCCGCGTGGCTCCACGTTTGGTTTGCAACGGTGGTGGAAGGGTAGGTTGGAAAGTGCCCAATCAGTGTTGCAACCACTTTCAGCTTTGCCATCTTCTGGAGGATTCACTTCACATCCATCAAAATTCTGCCACTGTTCTTTCAATATCCTTTAAATAAAGTCCCATCAGTGGAATCTGCTAAACAAAATGGTACCAGATTGACGTCTTCCAGATTCGTCACAGTGCTGTTAAGATATACAGACTAACCACAAGTTGCTCTGGAGTTTTTTCTATGGGTAGGAAAATAACTAGGGTTTCAACACATAGTTGAATCATATTGTGTTACAATCGATATTGTGAGCAGAAGCGGAATGTGAGCTTGTGCCCAGGCTTTACTTCATGGCCTTGTGATGGAGAATGGTAAGAATTTAGGGTTGGAACTGTGCGGTATTTGGTGAATCAATATCAGATTTAATGGTCTTTGATAAGCTGATTGATTTGTTAACCAGGACTAATATGTTTGATGAGGTAATTACAGTTTTATTTCAATATCCTTTCAGAAGCGGATTCGACATACAACAATGGTTTTTTGGCAGAAAACAATGAAGGATTTCAAACCCGTGAACTTG
>APFE031448319.1:0-14889 GCA_000404065.3 Pinus taeda | reverse complement strand
TTGATTGGTAAGATTTCTCCTCAAGTGTAAAGATACTAAAAGGGGTGGGGTCACCACCTATTTTTCTGAAAGGAAGCTTTGGTCAATCTATTCATGAAAAGGTTTGATTGAATTAGTATTTTTTATAGAATAATGTAGTGAATGATTCATTTTAATAAGTTGGAAATTCAATATTCAAAGGTAAGTCATTACCATGTGAAACAAATATTTAGAGACAATGTCTATTTAGTAGTGGCCATATAAATAATAATAACAATAATCTAATTTGAAGGTCATGGTCAAGACTAGACACCAAATTGATGTATGATATCACCTTGTTTGTGTGACAAAGGACCTAACTTTGCATCACAAATTGATTCCCAAAATCTCTGAAGGTGTACAAACTCCCCCTCTAGATTTAAACATGTGGTCTCATATGAGGAAGCACATGTCCTTAGCAATTAAATCCGTTCAATCTATAAACCTCCCATTTTGATAAAAATCTTACAACAAATACAAGGTTTCAAGCCAAATATGTAACTCTCATAAGATGGTTTTAGAATTACCCAAAGGGCCAAAAAATTATTTTTTTGCATGAGAATGGGAAAAATAATCTTTTGTAAGTGTCATCTTGTATGCCATTTTCATTTGAGATCATTTTCATTTTCATGTTAAGGGTAATTTGAATGTGTTATCAGCATGCATATATGTATTTTGGATATTGTTGTTCAAAATGAAAAATATTTGATAAATACTACTTTATGTTGCATAATTATTGGAAGAAACTCAGAAAAACCTATATGAATGTTAAATTATATTATCTAAATAAATTATATTTTTCTTTATGTGCTAAGCAGAGCCTAAGATGGAGTCAACTCTAAACTTGAATGGAAGAACAATTTTCCCACTAATGGGATTCTATTAGTAGAATTCTATGACACTCGAAACATTGCTTTGTTATTTCAATTTATCTTTCATTTTTATTATATAGCAAATTTAATAAGAGGGAAAAAATCCATTGAATATGGTTTATGTACCATTCTAAAAATTATATTTCTTAGAGTGTGATATTTCATGTTCGACAAAAAGTCTTATTTTTTTTTGTCTTTTTTTCATTAGACATTTTAGGAATATATATGTCTTTCATTTTTATTTATTTCCTTTATTAAACATTGTGTATGTACTACTTTACAGATTTGGCTGGATCAAATGCAATTATACACTAAAATGACATAGTTTTGTTATTTTTTTTATTGGACATAGGAAGAATAATTAGGTCTTTCATTTTTATTATATTATTAATTTAATAGGCAACAAATAGCTAATTTAATGTAGTGGATTTACATTTTATAAATCATATTATTTATAAAGGACATGTTTTACATTGGACAAAATTTTCTTATACATTAAAATTTCATCATTCTTGTTATATATATGTATATATATTTTATTAGATATGAAGAATAATTACTAATAGTGTATACATTAAATTGATTGTGATAATTGTATGTTTGAATTGTGTATGTTGAAACAATCTAAACACATTGTATCAAGTGATTAAAAGTAAATGTAGTGAATAATGTTTTTCTCTTAAAATGACTTATACCAATTCAATTGGAAGACCATATAGTGCTAGGGATGAGGACTAAAATGAGGCATTGATTGGTAACATTTCTCTTCAAGTGTAAAGCTACTAGCATTGGTGGGATCACCACCTTCTTTCCTTAAAATAAGCTTTCGTCAATTTATTCATGAAAAGGTCTTATTGAATTAATATTTTCTTAATGTAGTGAATGATTCATTTTCATTTGTTTGAAATTTTATACTTTATAATGGCTAAGATCTATACTATTTAAAAAATTATTTTGATAACAATTAAAAGAGCTCCTCTTTGCTTCGTGATTATAATCTCTACTAATAGGGTCATTTATTCATGAAAAGGTTTTATTGAATTAATATTTTCTTAATGTAGTGAATGATTCATTTTCATTTGTTTGAAATTTTATACTTTATAATGGCTAAGATCTATACTATTTTAAAAATTATTTTGATAACAATTAAAAGAGATCCTCTTTGCTTCATGATTATAATCTCTACTAATAGGGTCAACCACACGAAGGTGGAAGCTTATATGCCCACGAAAACATTACATTGTTTATATGGGGTTTTTTTATATATCAACATGTGGAGATGATTTAATTCTATTAATTTAATATGTTAAATAATTATTGTTGTAGCACTAATATTTATTAAAAATAATTTCTACTTATGATTTTTTGTAAATGTTCCAATTAAATTTTTAATGCTACAATGGAAAATGCCAAAAAAAAATGTTGAAATTATGCAGAAAATAAAAAATTACCAAATACATTTTTAAAAACAAGCAGAAAAATTACAAATCTTGAATTATAAGTAAAATTCAATATAATAAATAAACATTAAAATAGAATACAATAAACTATGAGACTTAATCTAATCATTTATTGACAAAACACACGCATATATTGACAAGATAGTTAGTAGACCTACTTGAGCAATTTCAAATGCAGTGGAATATAATTGTAAACACATACATTAACCAGCAGACATTGACAAAACAATTGTCACTTTTATATGCAATTTCAAATGCAATGGAATATAAAATGTAAGCACATACATTAACAAAACATTCTCATTTTTATATGCAATTTCAAACAACACACAAAATTAAAATTTAGATGAAGATATATACAATTTTAAATTTTTAAATATTAAACACAAAATACAAATTCAAATAAATAAGAAAAAACACATATTTTACAATTCCAAATAAGGAAACACACATCATACAATGTCAAGTCAATACAAAAACAAACACTCAAATATTAAATAAAAAAACACACAATATACAAAGTAAAACATACATTTTATATACAAACTCAAATTTAGGTTGAGAAATTAATTACAATCATAGTTCAATACAACAAACCCACAATTGAAATTTCAAAACACATACAATACACATTTTCGTAAATTAACGTCCCCACACACACACATGTGTGTGTGTGTGTGTGTGTGTATATATATATATATATATATATATATATATTTGTATGTGTGTGTGTGCAATTTCAAATAAAGAAACATAAAGAGTACAAGTTCAAACAAACAAACACACAATATATAAATTAAAATATACATTATGAGTACAGACTCAAATTCATATTTAAGACAACAAAAACATGATTACAATTTCAAACAATGCACAAAATTCAAATTTAAATGAGGAAATATATAATTTTGAATTTTTAAATATTAGGCACAAAATACAAATTCAAATAGGAAAACACATGTTTTACAATTCCAAATAAGGAAACACACATCAGACAATTTCAAGTCAATACAAAAACTAACACTCAAATATTAAATAAACAAACACACACTATACAGAATAAAACATACATTTTATATACAAAGTCAAATTTAGGTTGTGAAATTATTACAATCACAATTCAATACAATAAACACATGATCACAATTTCAAGACACATATAATACAAATATTCATAAGTAAATATCCACACAGTCACTCACACATATATATTGAATTTCAAATAAAAAGAGATACGGAGTACAATTTAAAATAAATAAACACTCAATATACAAATTCAACTTAACAAACAACATACAATTTCAAATAACTAATTGTGCATCACACAATTTGAAGTCAATAAAAGAAAACACTCAGACATGCTTATGCAACTTTAAGAAAAAATAAAAACACAATATACAAATTAAAATATGCATTATGCATACACATTCAAACTCATAATTCAATACAACAAAAACACATGATTACAACATCAAACAACACACAAAACTCAAATTTAAATAAGGAAATAAACATTTTTTTCTGAATTTTTAAATATTAGACACAAAATACAAATTCAAATAGAAGAACATATACTTTACAATTCCAAATAAGGAAACACAAATCAGACAATTTTGAGTCAATACAAAAATAAACACTCAAATATTAAATAAGCAAACGCACAATATACAAAGTACATGTTCAAATAAACAAACACACAATACACAAATTCAACTAAACACACAACATACACTTTCAAATAACTAATTAAGTATCATACAATTTCAAGTAAATAAAAGAAAACACTCAAATATGCTTGTGCAACTTTAAGAAAAAATAATCTCACAATATCCAAATTAAAATCTTTACTACGCATACACATTAAAATTCATAATTCAATACAACAAAAACACATGTTTACAATTTAAAACAACACACAAAATTTAAATTTAAATAAGGAAATATACAATTTTCAATTTTTAAATATTAGACACAAAATACAAATTCAAATAGAAGAAAACATATTTTACAATTCCAAATAAAAAAACACACAATATACAAAGTAAAACATACATTTTATATACAAATTCAAATTTATGTTTTGAAATTAATTACAATCACAATTCAGTCAACAAACACACAATTGCAATTTCAACCCACATGCAATACAAATATTCATAAATAAACATTCACACACATATATATGTAATTTGAAATAAAGAAACATATAGAGTACAAGTTCAAATAAACAATCACACAATATACAAATTAATCTCTACATTATGCATATACATTCAAATTCGTAATTCAATACAACAAACACATGAATACAATTTCAAATTACATACACATATTCATAAATAAACATTCATACAACCATTCACATACATATGGAATTTGAATTAAATAAAAATACAAAATGCAACTCCAAATAAGCAAACACACAATATACAATTTTGTGTTGAAATAGAAAAGAAAATAATCATTCTCAAAACCACTCACATATATATTCGATTTCAAACAGGCAAACACACCACTGCACTGACCCACACACACACGCACAATTGAAAATGAACAAAGAAATATGGTACAATTTCAATTCAAAATATCAACGTAAATACATAAAACATTTTCAAAATCACAAACATATATATACCAAACAAAAAGCAAACAAAAAAGCACCAATATGAATGGTTTGTTAATTAGAGAGATATTTAGTGTTGTCCAGTACATTGTGGAAGGTTGTCTAATTTGTATTTGGGTAAAATATTTTAAATTTTTTTAGTTAAAAGTGTGTTTTTGGTTAAATGCAATTGTAATAAGTGTTATAATATAAATAGATGATCATGTAAGTGTAAGATGACGTTCTTCAAATATAAATGGTATAAAGTAAATGCATCTTAAAAAAATGTGTTGTGACGCATATGAGTTTAAAGAAAAGTAATCAACACAATAAAAAATAACTACACTACTCAAAGAAAAATGGAGCCCATCCTCCTTGAGAAGTTGGAAGGAGTTTAGCCCATTCCATAAAAAATAATTTCTCTTACAATATTTGAGAAAAGAAAAAACATATATATAACGACACAATATTTATTTTGGGCAAAATTCTTTTTGCCTGTAGTGCCATACAAGTATTAGAGAAAAACAATATATTTTTAATAAGATATAACAAAAATTATCAATTTCCTTTTTATATAAAAAGAATGATCCTCTCTATCACATATTTAAATAATGAAAATAAATATGAATTTACTTTCCTTCACATTTTTTCTAACAGTATAAGTCATTTCTAGAAATAACTCCACAATATAAGAAAAAAATGCCCATAAAAAGATATTATTAATGAGATATAAGATGAGAGTTTTACTTTAATTTTTCCATAGTCCACAGACTAATAAACATAATTTAAATAAAAATATATATTATGAATCATGATTATATATGTAATTAATGGTATAACTAAATTTGATTTTTAAAAAGAAGGATAGGTTATTCCAGTTCCGAAAAATAAAAAGTAAAAACCAATTCATTTCGTCTTATCTGACTTTAACTATCTCTAGAAAAAACTAATACAAATGGTAAGAGGGACGGGACATAATTGAGGGGCATAATTGACTCTCTAAAGAAGGTTGTAACTGATACAGGAGGATTGAAGTGAAGCGAAACAGAGCTATATAACATACAATTCCCAATTGACGCGAAAGAGCTGAGCTGAGATGCATTATTATTATTTTTTAAAAAGTTGAATACACCAATGATAAAAAGGAGAGTTGTATTAATATTTTGAAAATGTATGCATTATTAATTTGAAAAATTAATAAACCGGTGAAAAGGAAAGGGTTTCAGGGTAGGGTTAAAATTGTTTAATGGTAGGGTTTTTTATTTAGTTACAGATAAAAATTACAAGGTTCAAAACCATGGACTGAAGCAGCACATTAACACAATGTATCTGCCTCTAACCAGCACGAATGGTATAGGGCCTCGCTAATACCGGAGGGAAATAAATGAGTAGAAATGGTAGACGACTGGACCAGACCGCATTTGATGGGGCGTTGAATCCCCAAAGAAGGCGAAGGTGAAAGCTGTAATGTAATGTAACTGATTCCGGAGGATTCAAGCGAAGGAAAGCTATATATATATAACAGAGAATCCCCATTGACACAACTGAGTTGCATTATTATTAATAATTTAAAAGTTGTATAAAGCAGAGATAATAAAGAGCAACTCACTGTATGTATGTATTATTATTAATTTGAAAACGTACATTATATATTAATTTGAAAATTTAATAAATAAGGTAACTGTAAGCAGACGAAGTTTTAATGAGGTGCGTTTTGAGTTTAATTGGCATGTTAACATTATTTCAGGGTGGGCTTTGATTGGTTACTTATAAAATATAAAAGGGTTAAAAACCATGTATTACAGTATCAAATAACACAATACAAAGTAAGTTATAATAAAAAATACTATGAATTAAACTTATACACAGCACAGCAAGCAATAATAAAAACCCTCAGGTTAAAATAACATACGGCGGAAAATATAGTGAAAGAAGCCACATGTTAAGCTAAATCCAGAGATATGCGTGGATTAAAGCAATGAATGAAAATATTAATGTAATAGAAATGGTAGGGTAGGGTAAAACCATTGAGTGGAAAATAGAACCCATGAAGGGTAAAATTCCTCGAAAGAAAACAGAGCCTTAAATCCAGCTCATGCACACGGCATAAGGGTATAACAAATTATAACAAATTATTGAGGAAACCGAGCCTTAAATCTATGGCTGGTGCACACGGCGCAATACAAAACGCGTTAAAGCTAAAAACATGAGGTTGAACCAACACACAACACAACACAATATACCATATGAGTTATACCCGAAAGTGAAAAAAACCCAAGGGTTAAACGAACAAATAACACAATACACAGAAACCAAGTTATGTCCAAAAGAAAGCATGTGTTAAACTAATAAAGATGAGGTTATATTGGAGAACCAATACACAGAAACCAAGTTACGTCCAAAAGAAAGCATGGGTTAAACTAATAAAGAAGAGGTTATACCGGAAAACCACAAACTAAATTAAACTAGAATGGGTTAAACTAATAAAGAAGAAGCTATACCGGAGAACAACAAACTAAACCAAATTAATACGCAGCACATTAAACCCAAATACAGAGCTATGGGAAGTGATTCAAAAATGCAGTGATGCTTGAATTCGCAGGGGATGGGATAAATTCGTGAAGCTACAGCCAGGGACCGATTGAAGTTAAACTAAACTAATATGCAGCAGATTAAACCCAAACACAGAGCTATGGGAAGTGATTCAAAAAGCCAGTGATGATTGAATTGGTAAGCGATGGGGTAAATTTGTGAAGCTAGATCCAGAGACCGATTAAAGCGATGAAGGAAAAATAAAATGTAATAGAAATTTTCGAGGAGGCCGATTGAAGAAAAAATTAAATCTATTAGAAATTTTTGAGGTGGAAGGAGAGCCTTAACCTAATTCAAAGGAGACATACACATACATGGCCATCTCTACATACCTCGAATTGGGATTCGATTTCATCTGTTCAGCCAGATAATTGGGATCTACGAGGTAGGTTTTGAATAGTAGCAACGTCAACCACCTATTTCCTTATTTTCATTAATTTCCCTGAACAAACTAAAATACAAGGTTATGAAACGGAATTAGTTGTCACAGCTGAGCGCACAGATGAACAAAATCACTGAATAGAAATTAAATAGAATGTAATCCATACCATTCCCGAGAGATAATTGATCTCTATGAAGGCAAAAAACTGTTAAGAAACTCAACTTCCCTGCCCTGCCGAGATAATTGATCTCTATGAACGCAAAAAACTGTTAAGCAGCTCACCTGCCTTGCGCTACAGTGCCCTTCTTTTGCCGGCCTCAGCCTCCTCCTCTATCCCACACAACCATGACTGACTCAAACATGAACTCGACCTACACTTAGACAGACAGACCCAATCTCAAACCACATAGACAGCCAAACACACACAAGCATAGCAAGACGTGATATGGACAGAGGAGGAGGAAGATGCTGGAAAAATGATAAGAATTAATATATGTATAGGTAGGTATTCCCAGCACCGTTCAACGGCTACCAGAGTTTTACCGACTATACTTCCTCTCGAATCGTAGATAATATACCTGTTCCGTCTTCAATTTTAGAGTTCGTGTTTTTTTTTTAAATTTCAATTGAATCAGCGCCTTTTTGAAAACAGGTTGTTGAGTGGATGCTTTTTTCGTGCATGTTGTTTTTGCTTTTTGGGTTGTTATTTTCATTAATGCTTGCTTTTCTTTTCATACCCTTCCAAACGCACATGTTACAAATAGGGCTTCAATTCATGGTTTTACCGTTTTTTATTTATTCACATAATTACGTATTGTGTATTCAATTCTGATTTTGATGTTTTATTTATTTTGGAGGATGTTGGAAACACTATGTTGAAAGGCTTGATGATTGGAGCATTTGCTAGACATACCATATTATGTTATTTATTTTTAATTTTATCTACTAGTTATATGAAATTTATTGGATATTAATATTTTTCTTTTCTTTTCTTTTTTAAATTGCAAAGCATCTTGACAAATTTGTAAAACTCGGTTTCAAAAGTTTTAAAAACAATAAATATTCACAGTGAAGGGGAATTAGTGTAGCAATATAAACGATAAAAATACAAATGAAAATGTGTATTCCCACGGGGAATTAGTGTAGCCATATAAACGATAAAAATACAAATGAAAATGTGTATGCCCATGTATTAGCAAATCCTTACAATGAGGGCGAGGTCTTCCATCTTGATAGGAGTTACACTTTTGAAAGCGGGAAGAAATCTTTACAATGAAGGGCAAGGTCTTTTATCAAATCTTTACAATGAAGGGCAAGGTCTTTTATCTTGATAGGAATTATACTTTAAGAAAAGGAAATGAATCTTTACAATGAAGGGCAAGGTCTTTGATCTGGATAGGAATTAGTGTAACCATATAAACGATAAAAGTGCAAGTGAAAATTTGTGTGCCCACACATTAACAAATCTTTACAATGGAGGGCAAGGTATTCGATATTGATAGGAATTAGTGTAGCCATATCAACGAAATGGCTAGTAAACAAAACACTTACGTCATGATATATTTCACATTACCAAGAATAAAAAAATCATGAAGATCTCAAAACCCATAATTAAATCTAGTCAGTTCTCTAGAATGTACCCATTTGCTTTTCCTTCATCTCCCAAGTAATATGTAGGTCTTTATGAAGATGTTGATGAGCTCTAATGTGAATGCTAAAATTCAACATAAGGAAGCAATTCCTCTTGATTAGCAAAGGTTGACCTTTGTTGGGATAAGAAACCTTGAGATACACTTTTACACGTTTATCCTAAAGGAATTGACTCTCTCATGACATCTTTTTTTATGTGTTGGTATGCAAATTTTTCTCAATCACTTCAACCTAAGAGTTAGAAATAATTGACATTGTTAAGGAACACATTTAAGATAAGGATGGAATTTCTCCATAACCATATAGGTTGATCTCTCTTGATAAGCAAGGGAAACTCCTATAACTCACGGAAGATTACTGGCCTTAACAATGGTGTAAAAACTACATTTTATGAGGTTGGCACCATTGTCACAAATAGTGGAAGAAAAGATGTTCCAGAGAAGTATAATCATCCGTTGAGCTTTCTTGACAAGTATGGGCAACTCCTATAAGTAAGGGCTAGATTATTAGCCTTAACAAGGGTGTAAAAAGTACATTTAATGAGGTTGGAACCATTGTCACAAATAGTAGAAGCAAAGATCTTCTAGAGAATGATACTCATATTATTATTTCATGTGATATAGAAGTTGGTTAATATTCTTTCCATTTTTGTTTTATACCTATTTTAAACAGTCAATAAGGTATAACTACCAAAATTTCTCATGTGAATCAGTTATTGTGCTTTGATTTTATCTCCACCTATATACTCATCATATGAAGTTATCTAGTTGTTGTAATTATTTGGAGGCTTTTTGCCCCTTTGTGTCTTCCATAAACATTTTCTATCTATTATTCAAATAGCATTGTTGTCAATTTTACTTATCTAGGAAAGAAACTTCCTAAGTTATTTTATAAATGTAATTGAATATTTTTTATGAACCCTAATGTAGATTTACTGTAATAGGAGGCACTAGGATGGTTGGAAAATATTTTAATCAGTTTCTGTCAACTACAAGTCTATATATTTTCTATATATTACTATTTAGTATTCACAGTTCTCAACTATAATTACTCTTCCATTTTTTAAGTTAACCCAATGAAAAACACTTTCTTTTGCTTTATTTCCTAACGGTATTTGGGCACTAAAGAAGACTTGAACACATTTTTAATATCTAAGATTTCAATTATTTCCCTCTTTTTCATGGCTACTATTCTCAATGTCCCAATTTGATATGGCTTCTTGAAATTTGTGATTTCTTTCCCTACAAACATTTTGATTTGATCTCAGGTGTGTGCTTAATAGTTTTCTCAAAGTACGTATTTCATGGTCAACATTATAAGTCCTTAAGTTAAAATCCAATTGATTTAGCTTGATTGCATTTATGTATTTAACATTCATGAAAACTACTATGATAAGGCTCTAGGAGTTGGTGTTAAGGAAACATGTGGGTTGGTTATAGGGAGATTTTTTTTTCAGTATATATGGTGGACAAGATATGATTTTGGTAATGGAAAGTCCTATGTATGCATGAACATGCTGGATGGTGGTGAAAATGTCTTGTTTGTTAGTGTTTTCCCCATTTTTAGGGGACTCATTTATTCAAAGTGCTAGTTGGTTTTTGCAATTTTGAATGAAAACAAACAGAAATTTACAGTATTAGCCCAAGGAAACATCTTTCAGTAATTAATGATTTCACTTATAGAAAATCATGGTAAAAAATAGCGTTGCATGCAATGCTATTAGTTTGATACTGTACAAGACTTACGCATGAAAAATGACAAATAATTTCAAACCTTTTACTATGTAGATAGAGTATAATGTCCAATAATTTCACACAAGTTCCTAGATAATGTTATAAGCTAGTTCAACTTTTATCTTTGATGGTTGATTGCTTGTAGCAAAAATTTCTATTCCATGAATACATATTTCCCTTCCATGGCAACTTGGAATCATTCTTGTGGAATTGTATTATTTTGTCATGTTCAATAGTTAATGTGTTGCATTGAAGCATAATGATAAAATGTTATCTCATTCTGTGAAAACAAGACTATCATAATTGGTATATCCTTTGCATTTTTTCTTCAATCATTTCACCATCCAATTTGGGAGCGAGTTGAAGAGAATCTATTTGAATTTGTCACAACTACTTTTAGTTACAAGGTATTTGTGTTGTCTTAACAATTAGTTCTTAGAACTCATCTTAGGTGCATCATTTCTTTTCCTCTCTTAGGTTCTTTTTAATTTTTGAGTTGTTTTCCTTACAAGTCTATGCCCTTTCTTCAAAACATGAACAAAACATTTTTTTTTTGAAAATAAAATAAATGATTACATCTTTAACCCTTTAGTTATGCTTGATGGTAAATTCAAAACAAGAAACAAGTAGTACAAAAATCCACCTTAGTATGTATTATCCTATGGTACTTTTTTTTCATTTTTAGTTGTTTGAAATAGTTCAAAGAGTCGATTTTTTGGTAAAATATTTCGAAATTAGTTTTCACAAAAATTTTGTGATACATGAAATGGTTATAGATTTACCACTTTGGCTATGCATGATGGAAAAGTCAAACCTAATAAAAACGGATATCTTAGTATGCATTAATCCATGGTACCAATTTTAATTTTCATTGTGTTTGAAATAGCCTTGAGGAGAAGGATTTTTTAGTAAAATATATGTGAATTAGTTTCCACAAACTTCATATCTTTTGGAATTTTGTAGATTGTCAAGCATTTTTTATTTTTTATTTTTTTTAATTTAGCTTCAAACATGGTATTGGAACCAAAGTTTATTTGTGGTTATAGGGATAGAGAAGGAAAATTTATCTCTTAGTTGCTTCGATTTCTTTATTGAAAATATTGTTTGACTTTCATATACCAATTTTTTTTTGTTTAGCATGACTAAGTAGAGTGAAAAATGAGATAATATTCATGGATAGTGTATGAGCTCTTGGTAGAATAAACAATTTTCCAATGTGTAGATAAATTTTTTGGGTGTAATATTTAGAGTGGGTTAATATTCAATGGTTTTTCAAAATAAAAAATAAAAATAGTTGTCAATTTTGACATTCTTTTTTAATTTATTTGCTCAATGTTTATACTTCAAAATTATTTTAACTTAAAAATCATTAGAACTCTCAATATTTTTACGAAAATATCATTAAACATTTTACATTATGCATATTAGGGAGTACTAATGTTAGACAAGGTTTACAACCTTTAAAACAAATTTCCATCCTTTAAATTTTTTCTACTAGATAGAACCCTTCTAGAAGAAATAAAAAGGGGTGAAGTTGTGGAAAATATATAAAATAATTAAGTGAGTAAAAGAAAAGAATAACATGAGACATTGTTGAATAAAAAAGACATATGAGTACTAACTAACAAGGAATAAAGTTGTGGGTCATTTAATGTTTTCATGTTGTGAGCCTTTGTGACATAGTACTGCTGAAATCCTCAATGTGAAGGGTGCATACATTTCATGAAATTTTTTCTATGAAATGATGAAAGACAATTTAGGATGCATAAATGTAATTATATTACAATTTATTGAAAGAAACAATAGATTCTTATTTTATTTCATTAAAGTTTTTTATGCATGTCCAAGTTTATTTCACCTTCATCGCTTCTTTTGATCACAAGGAGAACTAAGGAATTAGTCATTGTACATATATAATAAAAATATGAATATGTAATTTATTCGCTTTATTATAACCATTGTGAACATATAATTAAATGGATTGAAAATTTCTATAGTCGTGAATGTATGATAAGAATCAAAACCCTAACCCCATTATATATATTTCATTAACCAAATTAAAAAATTCATAAAAGTTAGCTAAACTATATCTTTATTATTATAATTATTATTGGAGTTATATAGTATATAAAAGTATGTTTATCCATGTAGATTCACCCTACTATTATTATGGAAATCTTTTAACTGGAAACATTTCTTCTTACATTACCATGGCTTACAAATACCACATTCCCAATGTGATGTGTTGATATGCCATTTTCTTAAATTAATTAATTTGATATAACTTAATTAGTAGCGTATACCTAAATTGGACACAAATATTATCATTGATATGTCAATATTAGGATGAATATTCCAACATGTTCCATGGGGTTTAAATACCTACGATCAACCTAATAATTAAATTATAACTATGGAAGATATATTCAACTATCAATCAATGATAACCATCAAAATGGGTAACCCATTATTCCTATCACATTTAGTAGATTAAAAAAATAGTAGAAATTAAGTAAATTATAACTTTATTACAAATTATATTGTGGTTATTTATAAATTAAAAGAAATTGAATGCATATTTCAAACACAACAAAAAAATGTTAGTTAGCTATGAAATATGTAAATATTACTAGAATGTTCCAACAAATTCCATGGTGTTGAGATATCTTCCATCAACCTAATAATTAACTTATAACTATGGTGATTAGCATAATTATAGGCATATATAACTTTTGGTCGACCGACTTATGTAATAATCATTGGAGTGCAAAAGGTGGATCATTAATCCTTATTAGAATGTTTATACTATGTTGTTCTATTTCCTAGTTATAGCATTCCAACCAAATATCCATTTTGTGTTGTTCTCTTTATAGCATAATATTGTTACTATCCAACTTAATATGTAATCAAACCTAGAATGCTTGGATGAAGCTTCGTTAGTATTAGACTACTTAGATCGGGTTTTATCTTGACCATCATTTTCTTCTATAATTGTTATTGTAGTAACATGGGGTGAATCACAAGTCAAGTAGATATTCAATTTTCTTTTCCTGTTGGGTTCAGTCGACTATCCTTGTTCCTGTGCCTATGATGAGCTTCATTCTATGTTGAGTTTGTCTAGAGTCGATTGTTTATTTTTCAATGAATATATTTTTCCATGTCCAAGAAACAACAAGATGTCACGTCCAATAGATTATTCTAGAAATTGTTCTAATATTCTAGGCCTCCTTTTTTCTACCCTATATAGGGTATCCTCAAAAAAATTTCATGTAATCGAGTGTAGATTCTATTTTTGTTGTGGGTGTTCTAATTGAATACCTAGAAAGGTTTGATTCACATTTATTGTATATGTTTATGTACCTATTCTTTTCCAACTTCTGTGAGCCTTTTATTGCAATATTGTTATGAGATTATGTCACGGGTACTAAGAGGTCAAATTTAAATAGTTGTGTATAATTATCCTTCCCTTTCTTCTTCTTGTTCAATATCCAAAAGGAGTAACCGTATATCCCCTTGTTCTTCTAGAGCTTGTGGTGGAATTTGGAATATTATGTTAGATTATTAACTCATCATATACACA